>VDFB02036795.1:0-15413 GCA_007258455.2 Sequoia sempervirens
CTTGGAAATAGACATCATCATGACAATCAACCTATATCTTATTCAGGATGGGTCCTTCTTGAATATTGATATCAGCAAAACAACCTATGTCTTGTTCAGGATGAGTCCTTCCTGCATAATCGACAAGGTCAAACAATCAAACATAGCCTTACACAGGTTATCACATCAATGACATCTGACTCAACGTCTTATACGATACATGAATTTCTGAAACTAGGCTTTGTCATGCCTTATACAGATAGTCATAACATCGAAACCAGACTCATAGTCTTATCCGGTATGTGTATCTCCTGCAATCAGGCTCTATCAATCAAACAAATCAAACAAACAAATCATGTTTTTGGCAAATATTTTCATTGGCTTATTGACTTTATGGCTTATTTATCTTATCATTTATCTTGAATTGATGACTAGGATTCATGTTACTAGCTTTCTCAATGATGTCCCATGAAGGATTTAGAGAAGCAACAACGTATCGGAATTCTATTTTCTTTGACTGCTGTCTGTCGACTGTATTTTAAATTTGATTTTGAGTCATGTTACTAGTTTCCTCAAGGATGTCCCATGAAGGATTTAGAGGAGCAATGACGTCTCATGACCTGTCTTTTCTTTTGTTTGATGTCTATGGTTTGTCCTGACAAAAAGATTGGGGCAACTTGTGTCCTTAGTATGAGTTAGTGACAATCCTTGTCTGCGACTGTCTGTTTTTAGCAAGTGGATGACCTTGCACAGCTTGATTTATGTCATATCCTGGTGTTTGTCTCCATTTGTATTAGTCCCACCCAATGATGATAAACTGCAATACCTTTTGTGATACGGTAAAATATCGAAGATTCCTAACACTAACATTTATCTTCTATCTTTTCATTCTTTGTCGATCTTCCATTCCGCATTAACAATTCTTCTTTCTTGCATTATGACGAAGTCCTGTGACACAAAATGGTATACATCATCCTGCATCAACATACATGTTAGAAACATACATATATGTAGGCATATGTCACATTTAGATTATCATGGCATAATAGACAATAATCATCATTTAACATTGCATATCATAAGTAATAACCTGTAAATACATACATCATATTACATTTGTATAGCATCACATGTCATTATACATATAACATCACATTGCATCTCATAATCATATAGAATCATATGTCATATAGAATCAAATTTATCGCATTAGTTGCATAAACAACATAAAGTACATACAACCATCCATCACATAGGCATATCATATAAACATCACATGTATAAATCAAGACTGCATAATCAATAAATAGACAATGCATATCATAAGAATCGCCGCCAAAATCATATATACATATCGCTCATATGTGTCACATCACAATGTCATAATGTATCATAAATACATGGAAGCCGCAGGCTATCGGATCAAAATACAATGTCTCAAATGGACCTCAAAACTGTATCTCTATCCTGAACTGCCACTGCCATCATGTCGAGAGTGTGTAGGAGACTGATGCTGGGAACCTGCTGATCTCGGAGCTGTGGGAGGTCTGTCATATGGCCCTGCTCTGCGTGGCTGATCCACTCCCTCTGTGCTCACTGTCCGTGTGTGGGTCCTAGTCTGAGACCTACTACTCTGTGCTGCTGAAAAGCTGGGAGCCCGTCTCTCTAAGGGAACCTCTGCCTCATACAAGTCTCGGTAGTATCTCTCCCTCTCGCCGGCTCTGACCAACTCTCTGGCAAATGCTGCTGACGGTCCTGTACATAATGTCCTGAGCTCTGTGAATCTCTGCTCAGTCTCCTGCCGCCGGGCTACAGCCTGATCTCTCTCCATCAATGCTCTGTCTCTCTCTACCCTATAGGCATCTCTCTGTGCCATCAACACCCTCATCTACTCCTCCAAGGAGGCAACCTGGGCTCGTAATATATCAGTGTCGGGCACCTCTGCCTCTGTCTCATCCTGGCGGACCCTGTCTCGCCCATCCTCCTCCTCGTCCATCTCCTCCAGGATCTGATCCCTGATCTCTCTCTCGTGATCATCCTCCTCCTCATCATCCTCCTGGTAGGCACCTAGCAATCCAAGGGCATCAATCTCTACGTCCTCTTCCACTGCCTCCTCTCCAACAGCCTCCTCTGCACCTACCTCCTTGGCACCTATCTCTGCCTCTGCTGGGATGTCAGGGATGTCTGGGATAACTGCCTCAGCTGGCTGCTCCTCCTCACCGCCTCTGGCCACATCTAGCATGGCCACATCCTCCTCTCCTCCCCTCTCCTCACGGATCGGTGACAAGGCTGCTCCTTGTCCTCGTTGACCACGCCTCCCTCTCCTGCCTCCGTGTCGGCCACCTCGGCCTCCTCTGCCATCATCCCCACCATCACCTCGGCCTCCTCTGCCTCCTTGACCACCTCCTCTACCACGTCTGCCTCTAGGACCTCTAACACGCTGCTCTACCGGTGCTGGCTGCCCTGGATCTGTCAAGGGAATCGGCCTGTGCAATGCCCACCACTGATCGTAAGCTGGGGTCGTCCCTGGATCTGCTGGTCCACCCCTCCATCCCCATGGCTGCGCCCATAATCCATCAATGTCTAGCTCTACAGTGGCGACTGGAATCTCTGGCCCCCACAGCAGGACCTCTCGTGAAGACCGAGCAAACTCTGCTCTCTCTCGAGGTACATCCTGTACCTCTCCATACTATCTCAAGACCCGGTCCGGCAACTGCCGCTCTATGATGTGCATATGGGACACTGTCCGTCCCACTAAATACTGTGTCTGTCGACAAAATGGCAAATGCTCGCCCTCATCTGACCACACCTCGCAGCCTAGGTACGGTCTCCATGTAAACTCCTGCATCAGGTCTATAGTGTGTCTATAATAGCCCGTGTCTCCAATGTGGTGCTGTGTGGTGGCTCCTGCATACCGAAAGGCGTATGGCGCTCCACGAGCTAGATCTACTGTCACCGGTGGTCTAAAAATAGCAATATGCTCCCACGCCCATACCATCAGGAGCGTGGTGCCGCAGCTCATCGACTGCGCCTCTCTATAGGCAATGTCATGAAGGTGGAAGTATAGCATCCCCAGCACACACGAACCCCAAGCATATACAACTCGGCGCTCTAGCATGCCCACTAGCATCTCACCCCATCCCACAGGGAATCCATGACCTCGGCGATCAGGCAGTACAATACCACCTATCAGTGTCGCTACTAGACAGTCTAACTGTCTATATCTCTGGGCCAATACCCACCATCTAATCTCATAATCATCCACCCCTAGTTGTCTAGCATGGGGGTAATATCTACACATCTCGGCTATACCCCTCTGGGTATCATAGACCACCCGTGTCCCTCTAATCGGTAGCCTCAAAATCCTATACACATCCTCCAAAGTCACCGTGGCCTCTCCAGTCGGAAGGTGGAAGGAAGACGTCTCCGAGTGCCACCGCTCGCAAAGTGTTGTCAGTAAACCCCGATTTGCCCTAATCTGGGGCATATCGGTCACGTGCAACAAACCCAAATGCCATAGAGTCCGTCGCTCGACCGGCCGTAGGCTGTCTCTGAATCGAAACGTCGTGGGTCTCGACTCACGTGTGTAGATAGGGTCAAGAACAACCTGCAACACCATGCCTCATGTTAGCCTGAATCATCTACCCTAGTGAAAAATGAATGTTTTGACATAAAATGCAAATGCGTCATTATTTTGCGGATGCGTATTTTTTTAACACATGCGTCGCTTTTATACAAATGCGGTTCACAAATTACATATGCGTCATGATTAATCAAATGCGGCTGATAATCATCACATGCGTCGTAAAAATGACATTTGCGGTGCAAAATGACAAGTGCGTGTCTACATATTCTAATGCGTCGCTAAACATGCAAGTGCGTTGCAAAATTCCAAATGCGTTTCAACATAAACAAATGCGTATAATAAAATGCACATGCGTAGCTAAATTTCAAATGCGTATCAAAATGATCAAATGCGTTACAAAATAAACACATGCGGTTATTTTCTAAACTAAGCCTAACCGGTCGGCGTTAAAATGCACATGCGGCTTTTCGCAAGCAGATGCGTCGTTCGCGCATACAGATGCGGTGCAAATTAAAATGCGACGCACAACTAAAAATGCAATAAATACCTTAAAATGCGCGCAAATAAAATTTTTTCAAAAGACAAGTTTTAGGTCCATACCGGGGGGTCCGCGCCGGCTGGTCTCTGGAACGTCCTGATCCTGTAGGCACGATGATGGGTGGCTGGAACTGGAGACATCCTCGCTGAAAGTCAGAGCAAAATTTTGAAATCTCTAAGCTGGGTGGGTGCAAATGAATAGTTTTTCACCCCAATTCCAATATATACCTAGGGCTTAGGTGGCATTTTCTTCCTACTGGCCGTGTAAACTTCCATTTTCTATCATCCCGTACCCGTCCCTCCCGTTTCCGAACCCAATTCCGTCAACTGCATTGCATTTCTGCCTATCTACTAGACTAATCGGGCACATTTCCAAATTTTTCTGAACATTTCAAAAATTTGTCAATTTTTCCGAGGGGGCATACCTTCACCTGTTCTAATCCGGAGCTTGACTGGGGCATATTTTCATTGATTTTCTTTGACACAACGCCTAAACGACATTGTATCAAAGAGGGGAAAATGTAGACACCGAAATCTGGTTATTAGCTTGCGACTTCTATATTCTTCATGGTCATGATTAAATAATGTCAATTATTTAATTATTCATCTTAACATTAATTCATCTATTAATTAAATAATCTTAATTATTTAATTAGTTCATCTTCGTTTATTTCTTCTAATTAATTAAATAAATGCTTATTATTTAATTATCTTACTAATTAACCTTATTCTTCCGGTTAAATTAAATAGAATTATTATTTAATTTACTCTTTATCATATTTCCAGTATAATTAAAATAGAATTCATTATTTGTTTAATTATTCATTCTAAATCCTTAGTCACTTGGTTAAATAAATCTTATTTATTTAATTATCCTTCGAATATCGAGTCTTGAATTAAAATGAATTATTTAATTCATTAATTCTATTTTAACGCATTCTTCTATATTTTAGATAATTATGTGAGTTATCTAAATATTCACTTTTACTCAACTCGACATCTATTTTAATCGTTCAGTTAACTATTGATTTAATGTCTGAGTGGCGTCTTCGAGTAATCTCTTCGTCTAACCATTCAATCATCCACTTCTAACTCAATTGCGTGTACATGCATATTAATTAAATATTATTATTTGGTGGTGCAGTGTTAATAATAGCGTTAGAGACAAAGGTCATTATAATCCATCTTCGTCTTTTTCATGCGAGGATATTTCTAATGTTTTGAATGCGAACTGAAGATTAAATCATTTATTTAATCTTTGAATTCTATTTTCTAATTGAATCACTGGTCTTCGAATTCCTTCAGTTATCACGAATGCATGTCTAATCAGTCAATCTCAACCGTCCATTAATCTTTCAATCTTGACCTGTCGTTCGAATAATCAATTTTCTATAAATTGATCTGTCATTCTTCATTCCAATCTCTCTCGAAATCTCTCTCTCGAAATCTCTCTTGCGAATTTGATAACTTTGGAGAGCACTTTTGTCTTGAATCTTCGATATTTTGCTAATCACTATCTTGGGCTATACTTGCGCGAACTTGAAAATCTGAGGGCAATTATACTACACAAGCAAAATGGAGAAGGGCAATCGAGATGAATCATGGAAATATGTTTGAAAATTGGTGAGATTGTTCTATTTTTAATTACGTTTTTACTTTCCCATGTTCTTTGTTGCTTAACGTATGAATTTGCATTCTAGATTTAGTATTTGTATTGCATGTGTGCTTCTAACGATCTAATCTTTCTTGTTGTCTATTGTGCATAAGGCTTGTTTCATTTTAGGGCCGATTCTGGAAAAAATATGAAACAAAATGAGCATATTGATCATTATCACTACTGCATGCAAACTGGCTTGCTACTAAAGTTTATTAGCATAATTTTTTTCATCATTTTGTTTTAAATAATTTTCTATATTATCCCATGAGATCCTACATTCATGTGCTCTATTGCTAACTTTTTAACCACAATGTTTACAATAAAAATGATTCCTATCGTTTTGGTTATTATGCTAGGAGTGGCCTTCTTCATATGCAACTCCCCTTCCTTTATTCTTCGATTGAACTCTACCTTTTCCTTTATCACTATGGTCACCTCAAGAATATGTTTTATTAGAATAATTTTATTTTTGACGAGAAAGACAAACCATTTCACCAATTTTATCCATTTTTTTCTTCCAAAAGCTTTCACATGTTCTAACTTTTCAACAAATTGATAAAAAGTGATGGTCTTCAATTGATTACTTACTTGAAGAGACTCCAAATAAGTGGAATGTGTTGGATGGAGTTACTCTATAAAGATTATGAGATTTATATCGAATTTCCCACCAACAATATCAACATCTTGTTTTATTGTTTGAATTTCAGAAGCCAAACTCATGACATCACCATTCTTCAATTCAGGTTAAATAATTTCAATTCCTAACTAAATAAACTCTAATTCAAAATGGGAATCATATAAGGTCCTCTCAAATTTTAAGAGATATAATCCAATAAAATTTACACCCTTATAGTATGTTTTTAAACATGTCTCTTGGCTCACTCACAAAAGGATATGAATATCACAGGTAAAAATTTCACGGGGAATTGGACATTGATGGGTGACCAAATATCTCTCGTGGGCGTTCATTTACTTGTCAAACCGAGGGCGTAGACTTTAAATGTACATTGAAATATATGCACTAGGAATTTAGCTTTGAAGGGTCAAATCTTAGCAAAAATACATCTTGGAAAGAAATTATATCAAGCTCTGAGAATGGTATCACCGAAATTCTTTATCTCAACTATGCTTGGTCAAAACAAAAATAATGCTGACTGGTAGGCTTTAATAAGAAGCTGGCCTTATCTTTGCGAGCAGTCACATGGATGGACTCTCTATCCTGTAGGAGCAGTATAAGACTGAATTTGTATAAAACTTCAAAAATGAAAGCTAACTGGATATTAGTAGAAAAGAACATCTAACTAATTAACTACAGATACTTACTAAGTGGGCCCCCTTAGCAAGCATCTACTGATTACACAGATGTTGAACGCAGAACTTCATTGATCTTTATTCATGAAAACATAATGAAATACATTGTTTTGTTGATGTGAAAACTAACAACGAACTCTGCTTCTGGTCAAACAGATTCTGTCTTTCATTATCATACTAATTCTTACATGATATCTGCTACTCTGTTTCTATCTTACCCTAAAAATCATCTATTACTCATTCTATTCATCCTCTACTCTCTCGCGCAGGAGGAGTATCTTATTTTTAAATCAGAGGAACAACTAACTAACTAACTTCATCAAAGAAAGACATGGAAGTAAAGTGTATCCCTGAATCAAGGAACAAACTTCATAAATGAATTTATGTGTTCAACCCGATTCAGAGAGAATCTAGCGCTCCACTCTTTCCAGATTGACTTATCATTAAAAAATCTTTCCAAATTGGTTTTGAGTCAAAAGAGTCTTAGACTCATAATTCGTCGCGGGGAAATGGACTTCTTGCAAAGTTTGAGGAATCGGCTAGCGCTTATTTCGATCATTCTTCAACAACCTGCGAAACAAAAGGTACTTGGTCGCCAGAAAAGACATTCGACACGCTACGATATCTATTCATTAATCACACATTTAAATCTACTTCACCATTTAAAAGCGTATATGATATACCGACCATTTCGAGAATCCCGGCGGGGCAATAAATGCAATCAAGTCAACACAATAGGCTGTAGGAATATAAAAGTGTCCTGCTACAGGATATCCCCACAAAAGGTTTCAACAAAGTTTAAACAGCCGTGAAATAGCAAAAATAAAGTCATTTAAAAGTTTATCATAACATCAAATTATGGGCATATTTTAGGCTCATCACTGCCCCCTACTTAGCCCAATGCTGGTCCTCCAGCATTAACTTTCCTGGTGGTTTCTCTGAAGTTAGTAGTGGCTGCATGACTCTGGAATGGATGTCCAAACCTGTAATAGAATCCTTTGAAATCCCGACACCTTTCATATCTTCGGTCTTCTAATTCATTGTTAAGATTTGTAGCCTGATGAGGATACAGGGGCCACATTAGCACAGGGGGTCTGAATGTTAGTGGCAACCACAGTTCAAATCTTGTTTGAAGTCCCAATTGAATATATCTACTGGTTCGTTTGAGTGCAGCTGTAAAGTTTAGGGGACCATGTGGTTCTGACTTTCTTAACCCAACAGTTAATTTTTCCCATCTTTTCTCATTTCTAGTATATGCTAATCTCCAAAATGAATATTGTTGTGCCTAGAATTCATCATATACTTGCTTTCTGATGTCAAATATTTTTGCTCTGGCTGAAACATTATTAATACCATATGTCAAAGCAAACCAATCTTTCAACATTGCATGTGGGTTTGAACTTTGAGAGCGTAATGGGACAGGCTCTGTTTTCTCAACTTCCTCATACGTTTCCCACTGCCTGCCATAATTCACCTTATTTGCTGCCCATGACATAAATGCTCTCAAATGAATATCACCAATGTATAGAAGAGGATTCCATTCTGTTTCAAATGGTATTAAAAAGTCATGCAAATAGAATTCACACAGAGAATTCCTTAACCAGTCAGGGGCTGCTTGATATGCTTCATAAAATTCTTTGGCAGAATGAATTATAGGGTCTTGGTTTCTGGAAATTCTCATCAATTGAAACCATAAAAACTGTTCTTTAAGGCATAGAGCATAAACTCTGGGTGGCGGTCTGCACTCCATAATTTGACCAGTTACCTTTAACATTTCGTCCATTTTTGCTTTCAACTCAGCAATTTCCTATTTCTGACTTTCAATTTTCTTTTTCAATTTCTTCTTTTCTACTTGCCACAGACTTTGTTGCATGTCAGTCTGGGCAATGTGTCGAAAAGTCACAGTTTGCAGTGTAACTGTTTCCCAATTATTTTTAACAAATTCTAGAAACTTAATTAAAAAGGTCCTCCTATACACAACAATGGCTTTGCAAATTGTGGAGTGAAATACAGTTTCACTAGGCACATTCAGTTGTTCAGCCTGTTCTTGTTCTTGCTGCAGGATAAATTCTTCTTGTTGCTGCGGTGGAGAAGTTTGTGCTTCCTCCGAGAATTGCATAGCAGCATTAGCTAGATCATCAAGATTTGGCAACTCATGCCCATTATGCCCTGCTTCTTTTGTCTCTACTTGTTCCTCTTCAAGAACGAGTGAACTCTGAGCAGCATTCTCAAATTCATTCCAAGAAACATTAAGTTCAGATTCAACAGATCCTTCTGAAATTACAATCACTTCAGGTTGCGGTGAAACAGGGGAGGTCCTAGATTGTTTCCTTGTGGAAACCCTTCTTGGTACTGATGTCGCTGCAGGGGGTGTTCCGGTAGCTTTTCTTTTTCTTGTTTGTTCAGGGGGCTCTGCCCTACTAGAGGATGATGGTGAACTGGTAATATCAACAGCTATTGCTGTAGGAGAAACTGCTGCAGGGGAAGGTGTTGCAGGAGAGGAGCATTGCCTTTTCTGAGAATGAGGGTCAGATTCAGGGGACCCTTCTGCCTTTGATTTTCCTTTCTCCCTCTTAGTAGTAGACCTAGTTTGTACCCTAGCAGAGGATTCAGCTGTGACGGCTACAGGATCGGGTGCTACAGGAGTAGATGACCCTTGCCCTATTCCACTGGTAGATGCAATTTCTTTCTTCTTTCTTTGAGGTCTTGGGGTAATTACCCTACGGGGTTGCAAACTCTTTTGGGCAACAAATTGTTGCTAGGAGAGAGGTGAAACATCTCTCAAAGAGCGCTCAATCAGTAATTTAATAAGGCCATGATGAGTGACAGAGTTATCTTTCCCCTATTGAGTTCTATGGGCACTTTGCTCTAAAAACTTTAATAAGAAATTCATAACATTCACAGCCAACCCATGCCTTATATGGCTTAATAATTTAAAATGATGAGAATTCAGATAGGAAAAATGGCCTTCACAGGTGAAATACCTTATTATATAAGTGGCATACTTTGAATATGGAAGAGGCAGTGACACTCGCTTGCATCCTTGCTTGGAGACTTCCAGAGGTCCATCAGCAGGCATTGAAAATTCAGCCCTTGCAGCTGCAGCATCTGAAGAAAAGTTTTCTCCAACGGCTGGGAGCCCAGTTACCTCAGCAATTTTGTCTTCAGTTGCAACAACTGTTAGACCCCATATGGTGGCTTCCCCTTCAGAAAGTGTTCTCAAAAATTCTGTCGCAGCCTCCTCATCAAAATCATTTAAACTCAGAAAATAATTTAGCCATCCACAGAGGCTAAATGCTTGGGCTGTCTGCGGGTTTTGCAACAACAATTCATGAGCTACAGGCTCATGTCGTACCAACTGACCACCCATGTCTGCAGTTTTTCGAGCTGAACTCAATTTCTTGCTGAAGATTCAAATTCTTTATTTCCTTTTCTGCTCTGGTTTTTCTCCGTCAGGCCGCCACATTTCTTTCTTTTTTCCAAAAATGAACTTTCTTAAACAAGCAGTCTTAATCGTAGTTTGCAAGAAAAATATGCATTAAAGAAGGTCATGCAATCACGTTTGGAAAGTACGGTATATGAAGATTATTTCTTGAGTTATAGCTGATGGCGAAAACGGTTTCAAATGATGGATTATCTTGCCCCTACTTAAAAGATGACATAATGTCCTCATGTACTAAAGAAACAATTTGAGGAACTTCAATTAATAATGGCTGAGTACATACCATGATAGTGAATAGAATGAAATAAATCAAATATCACGATAGAAAGAATAAGCATTACCTTTAGTAATTGCACGTACGTGTGAAGAAAGATGACGGCACTGCATGAATTGATAAGTTGGAAAGATATCCTAATTAAGGTTGATACAGACGGATGAAGTGGATTGGTGACGTGGGTGGAGGAAATGTACGAATGAAATGAATGGATGGGATGGATGGATGGAAGGTAAAGAAGTGAGATGGGGGCGATAAATGAAGATGGAGAAAAAGGGTTTTCGTAAAAAGAAAACCTTTATTATGGGCATACTTTTTGAAAATTACGGGAACGCTGCAGGAAGAATAGTGGGAGGAACCTGAATGAACTGCTTCATGAAGTCTTTCTTGGAAACCGGCTTATGGTACAGTCGGAGTCGGTGGCCATTGACGAGCAATTTGAAATGGACTAGATCAATTGTGACCAGCTGCATAGCTCTGTTGTCAAACACATTTTCAACTTCATAGGGGCCAAGCCAGCGTGTTGTGAGTTTACCCTGGTTTTCTTGGTACCTGGAATCATATAACAAAGCCCAATCTCCAGCAGAAAACTTTCTGGTTTTGATGTGTTGATCATGCCATTTCTTTCTCTGCTGTTGGATTACTTCTGTATGTTGTAGGGCAGCTTTTCTCATTTCATCCAAAGCATTTAGATGCAGGAGACGGTCCTTCTGTGCTTCGGATAAGTCCATGTTGAGTTGAAGAGCTGTCCTCAAAGTTTTATGTTCAAATTCAATGGGTAATATAGTTGTTTTCCATAGAGCAACTCAAAAGGTGTAAACCTAGTTGTTGTTTTCCATGTAGTTCTGTAAACCCAAACTGCTTCAGGAAGTCTATTACTCCAGTCTTTCTTATGAATTTGCACTGTCTTTGTGAGGATCACTTCAATTTCTCTGTTTGTTACTTTCGCCTGACCATTGGCTTGAGGATGATAAGGGTTGGACTTCCTATGTTTGATCTTATAGTCATTCATAAGTGCAGTGATCAGATTTGACGTAAACTGAGCTCCTTGATTAGTTACAAGCTCTCTGGGAACTCCAAATCTGGTGAAAATTTGTTCATACAAAAATTCAGCAACTTTGTTATCTCGGGCATTAGTCATAGCTTTTACCTCAACCCATTTTGTGACATAATCCATGCAAACCAGAATGTATGACTTTCCATTTGATGGTGGATCAATTGGCCCCACAAAATCCATCCCCCATTTATTAAAAGGGGTGACTATTACCTGCGGATATAGTGGCATTTCATCTGACTTAGTTGGTCTTAACATCATGACTGGCATCTGTCACACTTCCTTGTATAGGCCACAACATCAGCATTGTAATGTTGGCCGATATTACTACTGTTGTAGAACTTGTATTCGCGGTTCTAGCTTTTACTGCAAAATTCCCCACATGGTTCATCATGGAAAGCATGCAAGATATCCTTAAGTCTCATCTTTTCTTACACATCTTAGCATTACTTGATCCGGGTCTAGTATAGAAACTGAGACAATTGACAATCCAGGTAAAGTTGAAACTTTTCTCTATCAACAACTTCTTTTTTTTTTTTGGGAAAAATGAGCTGGTATTCTATTTGCTACTAGATAATTAGCAATGTCTGCATACCAGGGTGTATGTGCAGCAGTGGAAAACAAGTGTTCATCTGGAAATCTATCATCAATGACCTCATGTTCCTCAGATGCAATTGATTGAAGTCTTGATAAAAAGTCAGCTACAACATTAGCTCTTCCTGGTTTGTCAATGATTGTAATATCAAATTCTTGTAACAACATGAGCCATCGTGCCAATCTACCAGAAATGACAGGTTTGTTCATCAGATACTTAATTGCTGCATGAATTAGGTGTGGATGAGAAAATCACGATAACTTACGTGACATAATGCCTAAATTTATTCAAAGCATACACTACAAGCAATTCCTTTTAACGTAACGGTATAGTTGAGCTCAGGACCTTGAAGGTTTTTGCTGATAAAGTAGATAACATGCTCAATTGAATTTTCTTTTTGACTTAAAACTGCTCCTATACCAAAATCAGATGCATCAACATGTATGTGAAAAGGCAGGTTCCATTTTGGACCTTGAAGAGCAGGGGTTTTAGTAAAAGCAAGTCCTTTAGGCTGCGGGAAGGATTTTCCTGAGGCCTTGGTCCCACTCAAATTGAGAATCTTTTGTTAACAAGGCATAAAGTGGACTGGTGATTTTACTGAAGTCTTTTATAAACCTTCTATAATACCCTGCATGGCCAAGGAAACTTCTGACATCTTTTAGTTTTGCAGGAGTTTGTAAATTTTGAATAACTTCAATTTTAGCAGGGTCGACCTGAATTCCATTCTTTGAAACATGATGACCTAAACAATACCTTCTTCCATCATTAGAAAGCACTTTTCACTGTTTAGAGACAAATTTTGGTCTCTACACCTTTTTAATAATTTTTCTAAATTCACAGTGCTTCTTCAAATGTGACTCCATATGTAGTGAAATCATCCATATAAATCTCCATACATTCATGAGATATATCAGCAAATATACTAATTCCTGCTCTCTGAAATGTTGCTAGTGCATTGCATAAGCCAAAAGTCAAGACCAAATAAGCAAATGTTCCCCATGGACAGGTAAAAGTGGTCTTGTCTTGATCTTCAGGGGTAATTTTTATCTGATTATACCCATTGTAACCATCTAAGAAGGAAAAATATCTTTTACCAGACAGTGAATCTAGTACTTGGTCTACAAAAGGTAATGGAAAATGATCTTTCTTAGTGGCATTGTTCAACTCTCTGTAATCTACACATACTCTCAATTTTCCTCCTTTCTTGGGGACAATGACTAATGAAGAAACCCATTGGCTGTCAGAAATTGGGTAAATAAAACCAGCATCAAGCAGCTTTTGAAGTTTATTTTTCACTCTTTCTCTAAGTGCTGGATTTACTCTTCTCTGATGTTGTCTAACTGGTGAACAATCTTCTTTGATATATATCCTATGAGTACAGACTCGAGGATCTATTCCTTGCATGTCCCCATATTCCCATGCAAAAGCTTTATGCTATTCTTGTAGCATTTTTAATAGGTCATCCTCTTGAGACTGAGACAACTTGCTATTAACATTCAAACAATGATACGGAGATAATTCTATACGCTTAATGGGATTACTTATAGAATCAGCAGTGTGTTTGGTACCTCTTCAATGGGAAGCAAGTTATGAAAATTATGCTCGAGTTTAGGCAATGAACTCGGAGAATCTAAAATTTAACTGCGGGGAAACATTGATCATTTGTCACTTGGATCAGGATAAACTATACGCATCAAAGATTAGATGCGAGAATTTAGAAAAAAGTAAAAGCATCTTCACTTTGAAGTTGAAGAATGGATCATTTGAAGCATCATTAAGGTGAGCCAAAGAGGAATTGGCTTCTTCAGTTTCTTCTCCCACAGCTGGCCAAACAGGTTGTGACAAATCTGGTTGAGGTTTAGCAGGCGGATACAAAGCCAAATTCTTTGTGGACTGCCCATCAGAAATGGTCATATCTCCAGAACGGCATCCTATAAAAGCATCAGCAGTTGCTAACCATGGCCTACCAAGGATAACTGGATACCCTCCTAAAGTTGCCTTAACTGATAATATCGTGAAATCAGCAGGATACTCCCAAGATTCAAGAGTGACAATTACATCTTCTATCATCCCATCGGGTTTGACTGTGGAGCTGTCTGCAAGCTGGAGAACT
The DNA here is from genome assembly GCA_007258455.2 of Sequoia sempervirens. NCBI lineage: Eukaryota > Viridiplantae > Streptophyta > Pinopsida > Cupressales > Cupressaceae > Sequoia > Sequoia sempervirens. Next base: position 14,549 of record VDFB02036795.1, read on the forward strand.
GTCAGTGTAGACCTAATGTTTGAAATATTCAAGGAGTCCATAGTATGCTTTGTCATCACATTAATGGCAGCTCCTAAATCAATCAAAACATTTTTTACAACTTGGCCATTTATATGTATCTGTACTACAAGGCTTCCAGGGTCAATATACTTTGGAATGACTATATTTCCCAACATTATATCAACCAATTTCCCTAAGACATGAATTGTTTGGAGATCCTTTTTCTTTCGTCTAGGCTTCTTCAAACAGGCTTCTTTAATAGCTTTTCCAAAAATAGGAACATCTTTAATAGCCTGAAACAAAGGGATTTGAATTTGCACATTTTTGAGCTAATCTAGAATGTCAAAAGTGGGTTCTTCCATGAGTTTAGATTTAGTACTTTGCAACCTCTAAGGAAAAGGTGGTTTATCTTGTTTCTGCAAAATAGGTTCCATAGAAACTGTATCGGGTATAGGCATATGCTCAGTGGGAACAGCAGGTGCATTAGGTTCTTCAAGGGGAGAATCAGATATTTCTGTAATCAGAGGTGGTTTGGGGGCAGTGCAAAGTAGTTCAGGGCCACCAGGATAGATGTGGTAATATTTAAGACATAAGCTTGATATTGGTTGGCTTGAAATATACACAGTACATTGAGAGCTGCTTGTTGTTGCTTATTATTGGGATTAGGCAATGGCTGGGCAGGCATAGGTGTTTGCTTTTGAGGTCTAGGATTTATGGTAGTTACTGCAAGAGGCAGCATAAGGGCCTGTTGTTGTGGATGCGGAGGCTGCAGGAACCTAGGAGACTGGTTTTGCCATTGTTGAGGACCTCTCCATTGAAGATTTTGTTGCCAATTTCCTAAAGGTGGGGTCCATTGCCCTTGTGG
>VDFB02036796.1:0-12365 GCA_007258455.2 Sequoia sempervirens
TCTTCACTGCAGTACCATTGTAAACACCACTGTGAGAAAAAAACAAATGAATGGAACGAGATTAGAGAGAGGTCCAAGAAGAAACCTGGCTCTGATACCATATTGAAATGGGAAGGAAAAAATGAGATTTCTCTCGAATCAAAATACTGTCATTCACATTGCACTACAAACTATTACAAAGTATTGGCATTATAAAGTCATTATTCCCGTAAATATAAAAATATTTACGGGAATATAACTACCTGAACTAAATTTATTTATTAAATTAACAATAGCATGTTAATTTATTTATTATTAACTAAATATGTCAAGTACTAAATTCTAACAATTTTTCTATAATTAGTAACACCAAGATAAAAAGGAAAAATAGGCACTTAAATCATGTCTCACCTCTAAAATGTATTAAGGATGTAACTGTAACACCTTTGCAAATTGTAAAAGGACACTTAAGTGTAATTTGTACAATTGACAAAGCCTAAATCAATTGTTTATAACACTATGGTTTTTTATAATTTTCAAATAAAATGATTGTTAAATAGAAAATTGGATGTTACAAATGAATTCCTTTCTCAACTTAGTATGAAAAAGTTATGTTGGTTGCAAAAAAATCGAAGTGCTTAGAGAGAGCTTTCAAACAACTATAAGAAATTAAAAAAAATTAACTCCCTAGGTGAAAGTTATGCTTAGTAAAAAAAATCCATTCTCTAAGTAGGAAAAAAATTTATATCCATACCATTCTTAAGGTGGCTTATGGGTGGTGCCACTAGTGTGACTAGAACAACGAAGGAGGGGTGATTGCAAGTGGAGGTATGGTGGTGAGGTTGAGCATCAAGTGAAAATCTAAGTAGCAAAAATGTAAATAATTTAGCACCGGGTTAAGCACCTAAGCACTAGTCATAAACACTAGCATAGACACTAAGCACCAAATTTAAATCCATGTGGATTGGGAGGCAAGTAGCCAACATGACCTACTAAAAGTGTAGTACCCACAACCAACAATCTTGCAAGAGTTGCTCCATGTTACGTGGTGAGGGCCTACACCAAATGAAGCCCTCGTGAACACTATAAACAATATGACCATATAGGAGTCTACAAACCCCATACCCTTAACAATAGAATAGAGATTTTATTTAATAAATAGAACTTTAACCTCTAAACAAGAATTATACTGTGAATAATGATGCAAATAGAGGAATATTCTCATGAATATGTTGCAAAAAAAATTCAAATGACACCCACAGCTACACAAGGATGGTATCGAAGTCATATGACCAAAGCAGGGGAGGGTTAGGGCGGGTCGAAGGGGGGTAGGGTGAGAAGACCTTTAGGAGAATATAACATAACTATATTGAGTTTATAGTCAATCCATACATATTTGGGCCTTCCAGACTCAACCATGGGGTTAGATCTAGATAAGGATGCACACAACAAATTTTCTTGTCACAATCTTGTTAGGGTTAGAAAGGTAGATATCTAACAATTAAATATAGATTTAAGTAATAAACAGAGAAACTAAAAACACACAGAATAAATTATAACACAGAGAATTTAACGTGGTTCACCCAATCCGGGCTACATCCACCATACCGCAACCATCCAATGATTTTATTATCCAGTGCAAAAACCTATTACAATCTTGCGAATAATTGTGTTTTTCATTATTCTATAACACCCATCCGAACCCCTTTTTATCAAGCTTAGAAGCTTCCAGATTTTGGGTTCTACAAAATCGGATTTTTCTTTTTTCGTTGATTTTTCCCTTTTTTGGTGATGACGTAAAAAAGTAGGAGGAAAATTTTTCTCGGGGCCTACCACCCCCGAACCCCCACCCGGGGCCCGGCCCAGCCCCAGACCCCGGCAAGGATACATGTTGGGGTGTATAGTATACCATGGGCTATACACTATAGCATGATCAGTCACCACATACTAACAAATCTCTCCAAAATTGAGAAGGGGCTTGCATATCTCAAAGCTTAGATACCATATTGACGTCGCCTCATGGAATCACAGAAGCATGAATCTTCTACAACACTAGAAAAAATTTCCATATAAGAGAAGCAATAAAGAATGTTATATTACCAATAATGATACAATGCATACAAGATACAATAGTATGGTAAAGTACACATGTGACACAAAAAGTAAATAACTTAAATGTACCCTAAATATGCCCTAAGTAAACTTAACTAACTAGGTGAGAAAAGGTCTAAGAAGAGAACCAGATAGGTATAACACTTACAATGACATCTAAGTCAATTACATAATTAATTTAGCAATAACTTCATAAAAATTCTATTCAATGAGGATATTGTTGAGCACATGGTAATATTGAGAGGGGGGATGAATCAATATCTAATAACAAAATTTTACTTTTCAAAACTTAGCCAATCACAATAAAACCATTCAAGTAATATCTCACAATTAGGAACACAACGAGAACACACAATTTATGTGTAAACCCTTTCCAAAAAAACCACGACAGAATATTGCATATATATTATAGTTTAATCTTCTTCTTGTAGGCTCCAACCTACTATCAAAGTATCAAATCTCTATACCAACCGAGCTCTAACTCGGCAAGAGGCTCCAACCTCTACTTGATAGGCTCCACCCTATTGGAGGCTCCAACCCCCACACACAAACTAAGCTTCAACCTAGCAAGAGGCTCCAACCTCTATTTGATAGGCTTCAACTCTTTCAATTCTTCAATGCTGATAATCTGTAAAACATCCTACTTATGAATCACTTAAACAATTTGTTAGATTCGCCTATGGATCACAAATTTTATTATTATTGATCGTTGACAAATTGCTTGTAAGAAAGAGCATAGAAATGAGCATTCAAACACATAGACAAAAGAATGAAAGAAACAAGATTTGATAATGGAGTTCACCCAATGTTCGGGCTATATCTCCGGGTTAGTTCAACTGCAACGTCATTTTCCATTAATATGATGCAAATTTCATGATTACATCACTATGGTCTTCAAGCTGCAATACAAACACTACTGAATTTGACTCCATTTTCTGACAAATGTTCGTCGGTTGTTCGACAAACATTTTTTGGACAATCGACGAATTGACGAAAAAAAATTCATCACCATTTTTTCGTCAAAATTCTGATGACGAATTAAATGTCAAGATAACGGTGCATATTCGTCGGTCGTCGGGATCATAAAATGACTTAGATGTTCGTCGGACTATTGACGAAAACTTCGTGTATCCATCGACGAATTACAACCAAAATGCAATTGCAATGGCTCTTCTGAAGCGTCGAAACAACACCAGAAGTGTGTTTCCATTTCGACGAAATGGGAAAGGAGTTACAATGAAACCTTCGTCACAGCTATAGAAACTTCGTCAGACCTTTTCGGTGATTCGTCGATGGCCTTTGTCAAAATTGCGACAAAAAAATGCAATTTTTTTTTTTTAAATATTCATTGAAATGTACCATCGCAGAGACTCTTAGCGATGACCATCGAAGCCAACCCATCGGTGAGAGATCAATCATTGGCAAAGGATAGAAAACTCACTCTGATAGTCCATGTCTTGCCGATGACTTCCGTCAGCAAGATGGATCCAATGTCACACCGATCTGACCTCTTCAGGAGTTTTAACTAGACCTACACCATGTCATCGCGGAGACTCTTGGCAATGACCACTGAAGCCAACCCATCGGTGAGAGATCAATCATCGACACAGGATAGAAAATGCACTTCGATAGTCCATGTCTTGTCTATGACTTCCGTCGGCAAGACAGATCCAATGTCACACCGATCTGACCTCTTCAGGAGTTTTGAACACCGCTGGTTATCAGCAAGACATTCTGAGGGTCTCGTCGATTAAACAAGTGTCTAAGAGCAAGTAAATAGATGGAACCTATTAATTTTCTTATTTTTGGGTTCTTTAAATCATAGAATAGATACCATCTTCTTGTGTATAATGTACTTATATTCATATTTGAATTCGAGACCAATTGTCATTGCACATTCCATTTTACTTGCACAAAGTATTCTATAAGCAATATATTGATAATGCCAAATGATTTATGGTGTTGTACAACTCTACCTATCATCACAGTTCTATTGTTCCCCCCTAGAGAATCCTGCAAAGACAAGTTTACAATACCAAGTCAAATAATATGAAAAAGACTTACTTCCATACAAATTAAATATTCTCACAATGGCAATTGTCTAATCACAACAACAATTCCATGAAAGGTTATCCATGCTTCATAAGAGATGACTGATCATACATACAGACTACAAGATACATATAAAAAAGAATTACACTTGAGAACAACCAAGGGCTAACAAGGGAAGGAGTTAAGCGTCACGGATTGAAGAAAATGTGTAGGGAAAATGTTGGCAGTGTCAAGAGAATAGAGCTTGTAGAACATATTCTTGACCTAATCAAGCTCTTGAACAACAAACAAAATTAAAATACTAACACATACATGAGACATGTAATGAACTTCAATATTTGTTATATTTTTCATTAATGCAGTAGGTAAAGGAGAAATAATTATAATTGTAACACTATTCATAGTCCAGTAATTTATGTTCATAATTTGTGTTCAATGGACCTCAGTTTATCATTATACTACCCATCTAATACCATATTTTAATCCAGGGTTCAACTATCTCAGATCTAAAGAAGCACCTTCAATTAACCATTTAAAGTACTATAAAATAAGGTAAGACTTTTACTTGAGAAAGATTGGGTACACTTGTAGGATTAAAGTTCTCGCAATCATCAGGATTTATTGGCACACAAACACAACCTGCAACATATGAAGTAATGGATGACTACAAGTTAGTGAAATGGTCCTTAATATGTGAGTGGTTTGCAAATTGATTGGTAGAAAATAAGGTTACAAACATATCTACATGAAAAATTATGAGGACAATCTACTGTAATCATCAAAATAGATGAAAAGTGCAAAGGAAAGAGCTGAGCTACATCTCTAGAGCCTAAAAAAAACACATGCAAGAAACATAAAAAAAAGAACAAACCAGTTTTTGGATGAATACAAAATGGTGCCTTCAGCAAGTGATTCATATGCTTTCACACTTGACAGGACATTAAGAAGATTTTAGTCTTCCTCTGTGAAATTAACTACTTTATAGAAAAAACCGAAGCAATGACTATATACCTCCATATCTAGCTGAGGGTAGGTATAAGAGAAAAAAATTTCCTCAATGCAATTCCAAAAAATATCAATGTGTGTGTAGGTTTGTATTACTCAAATATCATTTCACTGCCTAAGGAAAAATACCAAAGTGATGTTTTAAATTTCAATCTTCACATAGGCTCCCTTATTGCTACACATGCATATACAAGCATTATTCGAGCTCTAAACTATTCAAATATTAAGGATTTAATTAGCTATAAGATGGAAAGTTGTTGTTTAGACATAATCCATCATCTTTACATATCTTTATTCACTCCCTGGTACGGCTTAAGATAAATTTATTATGGAAATGGGGGCAGAGGAAATGTGGATCTTTTTATGACAAAGAAAATTCTTAAAAGGAGGAGAGAAAGGGTAGAGAATGATTGAATGCGCATGGCAAAAGTATAACATTTTGATCATTATAACGATGAAGCGAATCTTAAGTTTGGAAGCACATTAATATCATTTACAACATTTATGATCAAGAATGAATTTAAATGAAGAAACTTTTTACATACATGAGAGATGGTACAAAATTTCATGGTTAGGTAAGAGCCTCCCATCAACAACAAGATCCAAAAGCTCCAGGTGTATCCTATCTCAATCGAGAGCCTCTAAACCCGCCGGTACGTCGAATTTTTCTCCCACTAACCTGTTATGCACAAAAGTCAAATTTTAGAGTTATGTCACCACTAAAAATAGAAGAAACAGAGCTTTGAAACCAAATCCACACACAACACAATGTGGTATTCATACAAAGCCATACAAACAAACTAAATTCATAACATTGGAATGGAAACAACTTCAAATTATGATGCAGAGCATGGATTCAGGGTATAAAGAATCATTTTTCTGCCACCATAGTGAAAAGTTAGCACTTTCTTTTATCTTTGCATATTGGTTTGATGCTTCAAACGATGAATTTATTATATTGAAAAGTGCATTACCTTATTGAGCTTCTCTTTGTTTCGAGAATAGTTTAATATTCTCTACTTAATAGGGTCAACCACGTGACAGTGGAAGCTCATTTGGCCCCTCCCCCTCTCACACCACTTTCAATTCCCCATACCCAATCATATAACATTAATAATTCATTCATCCATTAATAACATATAACATTCATTCATTAACATATAAAATTCATTAATTAACATATTCACATTCATTCACTAACATATAATATTCATTCTTTCAGTTTTTACATATTATCAAAAATATGGTTGTCATGATATGATTACAATCACTTTTTTTTGTTTCTTTTTTAAAGCTAAAAAAATTTGAAGTGGAGTATCGTTTTCTAAATCATCTATCCCCCCTTTATTTTTTTTCCCCTCTGCTTGTGATCTTAATGCATGCCTAGTTGTCTGCTCACAACGTGGATGCCACTACAAGGGGGGGTCTGCTGCAATAACAAAGAAATGTTAAACTGATATGTTTTATTATTATTGTTACAAGTATTTCATTAATTAAAAGAACATTAGAGTGGTTCTCTTTACCTGATGGGTCCACATCATGTTCCTGAACTTATGTTATAGACTCATGCTCAACATGTTGAACACCCTCTAAATCCTGATCTGCAATTGAAACACGAAAGGTTACATTAATTAATACACCAATTGAAATTAAATATGTTTAAAAGAACACAAGAGTGGTCCTCTTTACCTGATGGGGCCACATCATGTTCACGATCTTTCTCTAGCGTCATGCTCAACCGTTGATCCGCTCTACATGCTCTAAAGTTGGAAACATGAAAGGTTACATTGAATTAATACACCAATTGCAATTAAATATGTTTAATACACCAATTGCAATTAAATATGTTTAAAAGAACTTTAGAGTGGTCCTCTTTACCTGATGGGGCCACATCATGTTCCTGATCTTCTCTAGCCTGATCATGCTCAACATGTTGATCACGCTCTACATGCTCTAAAGTACTGAGATGCACATCATGACCTTCATCGACAGGTTGTGCTCCACCCTCACCAGGCTGCATTCCAATGTCATGTGTAGTATTATCATTGCTTGAATGTTTAAAACAAATAGGCATGTAATTACTTTATGGTGGAAATTAATCTTGAATAGATTGCACAAGTATTTAATTTTAAATAAAAAAATTGAGTTTATTTACCTGCGTGTCGGATGCAGTGGAAGATTGTGTTTGCCCAGTCAAGACTCTTAGGCATTCAGCCACGGCTCCATAGCCTTGCTGGAAGGCAATCTTCAGGTCCTCTTCTGTGGGAACTCTGTTGAATTCAGAACCCTACATTTTTGCATAAGATCATGAATTTTTCTTCTATGGTGTGATAAAACCAAAATTGTTATCAATTTATTATTTGGATACAATATTTCATTTATTGATACCTACAATTCATACGACTAATTTCATATAACCACCAGAGCCAAGTTTTTGCTGCCCGTGTTTTTCTAGTTTTTCATTTGTTGCCTTGGATGTGTTGGGGAAGCCTATGAAAAGTTTGAAATACGTTAGATTATGTAAAAAGAAAGAGTAATCAGTATATAATTACATTGTTGATAGTATCACATACCTTCCTTGGCCCGGTGAGGTGTCTTTCTTTTTCTTTTTTAGCCTTCTCCTTTTCCATCCAACTTTTGGAGTCCTTCCCTCCCTCTTCCCCGTGAAAATCATGGGGGGCCTTTCGTTACTTTTGTTCTTCTCTAAATGTGACCTATATTGGTCCCTCACATACTTTGATAGGTACGAGCTTTTCTTAAGGACCTTGGTTCGGTTGAATGTTTTATCACTGAAGAGCACAACTAAATGGTTAATGAGCTCATCTTTTAAATCTTGATTTTGGGCATTCCACCGTGTATGTATGGTGGGCCCGAAGAGCTCCAATGTAATATCACTTAGATGTTTAGAAAAAACATCATTTCTTGGAAAATGATCATGGGATCAATAGTCTAAAAAGAGCGATCAATAAGTAAATTTCAATTGGATTATATATAATAATAATTAAAACATTTTAAAGTACCTAGGACCTTCTCTATATTTATGGGAACGAAATCCTCGGTCACCACAAATGTGACCGACAATGTTCCCGTACTAGTAATACGGGAAGATACAAGAAATGCTGCTAAAATATCACCAGTACTAGTGGCCTCTACATCCCAAGGTACATGTCCTGACACATGTTCTGGCATGTGTTCATTGCCAGAGGGTGCACTAACGAATGCTTGCATGGTATGTGTTGCTGACATTTCAGACGATAATATAGGCACAAATGATGGGGTCAGATGATGTGATGTATGAGTAGGAAGATCAGAATGGACACTTGTACCAACCCCTACTCCTCAGGCAGCACTTGTACTACCCTGATCATGGCTAGGAGCATCATTAAGACACAAAAAATCCTATAAAAACAACACATATTTTAGTTCATGACATAAAAGAGTACAAAATATAAAACCATGAATGAACTTATATTATAATTAAAGACCTCATGACAGCTTACTTGCAAGTTTTGTGATCTCTCAGTCAACATTTTAACCCTCTCTCTTATCTCATCTGTTTGAGGCACTATGAATAACATCTTAAGGATTTCTTCATTGCATTTTTTTTGGGTCTTCCTTATCATATCGAGAGGGTTTGTTGAATAAGCGATGTCATCATCACATAATATTGACTGCACCTCCCTATGGATGCTCTCGTCTACTACTGGTGCCTTTCCCTGATCAGTCAACTACAACGAGAATATTAAAAACATTATCGAAATTAACCCAATAAACTTAAGAAAATAACATAATAATAAAACATTTTGCTCGTATCTAATTTGTACAATTACAATGAGGTAAACCTGTCGGGTAGAAGTGCCTGAAGATACATCACGATCTGTGCTCCGAGACGGAGTCTTCTCCATACGATCAATGTCCCGCTGTGACAAAAATTAAATATAAAAAAAAATTACCGAAATGAAACCAATAGACTTACTAAAAAAAAACATTAGAATAAAATGGTATATTGGAGTCATTAAATGGAGGTTGGGTAAAATGGTACATAGTACGTACCACCCCCATAGTAACCGTGTTTGTAACTAGGCTATTCAAATTGTAATCGATTAGCAACTCTTCCCCTGTAGCTATTGATTTTATCGCACATATGAATACACGGTTTCCCTCGTGCACCTCGAATATGCAATTGGGTTGCTTATTTGTTGACCCAGGTCATGTACTATTTATAAACCCTGCAATATTCCCTGATGCTTTTGGCCTTCCGTCAATGTACATAGCCACTCCTTTATTTTGATCCTTATCTTTTAGTTGTATATAATTTGCTAACAATGCATACCTACACATACTTTGTGTATATCGAACCAGTTGCATCCAATCTTTGTAACTGTAATAGGTTCTAACATACTCCATCAATTTAGTAACTTTTTCATAATAGACCTTTATGTAGTTCATGCAAAATAGGCCCAAACCATGTAATGACAATGGTGCTATGTGATATATCCTCTCGCTGACACAAAAATTAGTGTTTATTGGAGGAAGTTCCTTGGGTACCCATTGTTTCCGTAGATGTTTGTACCTCAAGGGAACCTCGACGTCACCTATGCTCTCATCATTATAAGAACATGACCCCCCTTCAGCAAGAAAAAATTCCATGTGTTTACAAAATTTTCTTCTAATCTTTTGACCTCTAGTTGATCTCCCTCTTTTAGACATACTACATGTCTCGCTTTCCTCTTCTCTTCCTGAATTTCCCTCGCTCGAGGAAGACAGATCTGAAAAATACTTATTTGGTGGTACCTGCACTCATAAGGATGTTGGATGAAGTTCTTTCATGGTGATGTGATCCTAAGGTGACATTATGATTAATCTATCATTCCATCGCTATAATTTCACAGGTTATAAGGTAATCAAGTCTTGATAGATTGCAAGTTATTGTTACTACCGTCCAAATGTGTCCATCACAAATCAAATCTACTTAACGTTTTAACTCCCAAACTTTGTAACAAGTGTTAAATGTGACTATGGTCCACCAGTTACACAACCAAGGCCTCAAATGTATTCTCTAATTGTAATCAAAGGACTTTTGATCTTCATTCAAGTAAATAAACTTGAAGGGAAACACCACCAAGTGGTTTGTTGGACACCTACGTGACTAAAAATAGCAAAAAATTTACATTTAATTTCCATATTTCTAAGTGGTTAATGGGGAAAAAGTGTGTACTAGGCCTGTTTAAGTCATCATAAGTTTTTGCTTTGGCAATAATTTTTTTTTTTTTTTAAGTCATCTTAAATCTTCCTATGTCTAATTGCTAGGAGACTTTTGGTATGTTTTAAGGTAGGATGATTGATGAAAGAGCCCAAGAGCCTTTCTCCATGGTATCTAGGTACACATAGTAGCGATCTTCTCTTATACGGTTGGACATGATTTAAAGAACTTAGCTAGGAATTATTCATTTAACCTAAGGTTTTCTCATAATGCCATCATTGGAAAAGTATGATCAAATTCTTCTATTATGAAGAATTGGTCTATGTGCCTCTAGTAATCACTATAAATGTTTGTAAGGATAAAATGACTAATTGCATCAGGTAGGAGAGAATCAACTTTGAGTTCTTCAAAGATTATATTCCTCTATTCATAATTTTTAAGGGTAGTGTGTGGAGGAGGTTATCACTACCAAGAAGGGAGGAGACCTTTCCTTGTGATGGAACTTCAAAATTTTGCTCTTTGTGTTCCATTTTTATCTTGCCTTATGTCTCTGGTCATCTATGGTGTTTGGGAAAAGCCTAAGGTTGGAGTTTTACCTTTGTCTTCATGTAAAACCCTAGTGTTTATCTTACGCCTTGGGTGGGATCTTTTGGGTCGTTACTTTTTGGAATATCACAAGGCGGTACAATTGGCTTGTGACACGTGTGCTTTCTGGCCTGATGCTTGTTTGCTCCTTCTTTTTCTATAAGGATTTCAAGGCCAGAAGTACGGGTTAGCAAGTTAGATATTTTTGGTCGAGTTTAGATGAAGTTGCAATGCAAATTGTAAAGTCTAATGGTTTTAGGGAAAATGCAATTTAGGTTTTGAGTCATTCTGTAGTAGGTTTTGAATTCATGGGGATTTTATGTTTTATGACAGTACTGGCATTTAATTTGATATGATTAATTCAAACTCATGTCTCTCCATTGTACAAGCATATCTGAATTTTAAATAAAATGATCAAGGGTTGTTTCGTTCATCTCATTATTGTGGTGTGTGTGATTCTTGTTTTAGCTTTAATTCAAGGAATTAATTAAAATACTTGAATGGGATTGTAGGTGGATATGTTTTGTATAAGGATTTGATAAGTAGTATTGGGTTAGAGTACATATTGATGAGATTGTAAAGCAATGTTATCAAGGATCTTATATGTTATATGTTAAATCTGTCATAAACCCTTAGATGCTTATAAATTTGACTCCTCCAATGGATATATGGCACTGATCTAAGTTGTACTTATTCGTATGGTTCAATATTTGTTTTCCTTTACCTAGAGCTTGCTAAAAATTGCAAATCAATGACTATCTTATCTTGTGAAATGTTGTAGTTATCTCATGCTCCAAATAGTTGATATTATTGATAAACAACCAATTCTATTGGTATTATCCTATTATATGTTGAGCTATTAAGTAGGATTATTTGTTACATTTGTGTTAATGTTGTTTATATGATGATAGTGCGAGAGTTTATGTAAAGCGCGTAGGGATCACCTCCCAAAGTCTTGCAGTGAGCCCAAAGTGTGGGAGGTCCTTTAAAATCGTCGGTTGGTTCAGGTCCTTGAGCCCACTTTATTGGAATTGGAAATTCCTTGGGTAGATAGAAGATCAACTTGCTTTACGTAAATACAACCAACACCTTGCATATGTTTGTGGTGGAGGTATTAAAGAAGAATTGTATGCCTCTATTTCCATTCATTAGATCTACCTTAGCCTATCATATACTTGGGTTAAGCGTACAATTGCTTCAAACTCATGTGATGAAGGCCGTGTGATGAAATCCTAGACCTCAACCAAGATGTGTGTAGATTATGGGAGTTTTACCAAGACCTAAGGCTGGTCGATAAAAATGTGAAAGACTAAGCTATTTTATTTTTCTGTCATATCTTTATACATTTCACGAGAATGGGGGTGCGATATCACGAGAAGATCTTTGGAAACTAGGAATGAAAATTACGGGTTAAAGAGAATGGGGGTGC
>VDFB02036798.1:6992-27451 GCA_007258455.2 Sequoia sempervirens
GTTTAGGTGGTTTTGGCTTTAAAAATTACAACTTGAAGTTCAAATTTCAAAGAACATTTGCAATTGTAATACAGAGTGCTTCCGCAGGGGCCTTTTGATTTGGGACTCAGGTCGTAAACCGTTTGAACTATTGGAAGGTCTGAAGTCAATAACGTGCTTGAAATAAGTTATGGCAATTTTAGCAAGTTTCGGGGCCGATCCGGGAACTCTAAGTGCCTCAAATCTAACTTGGAAGATTTTTAGGTGCAAATTTGGGCAACTAAAACTGCAATATCTTTCAACCTAGGAATGAAAATAAAAACCATGAATTGGGAATCTCATTATGTGAAAAGGGTATCCAAAATGTAAAAACATCTAAAAGCAGAAACTTGAAATTTAACTATTTTTGGGTGATGGAAGATTTCCCTTGCACCACTGGATGCTCTTGCATCAATAAGAGGGAAGAAAAAAAATAGTTTTATGCAAACAAACTATCCTATGAGAAATTAAAGAAAAATAGATTAACAAATCCAACTTGTGTGCACTCTTCACCAACCCATGAACCAATCAAACCTTAGCAACTTGATGTAGGAGGTTCCCTATCCATTGGTGCCACCACAAAGGGATAAAGAATAATTTTTAGGCTAGGTGGTGGATGGTTTTTGACTAGCCTTTGTGTAATAATTATGAGGTACCACAATACTTTTTGAGGAAACTCTAGTGTGATTTTTTCCTCAATGAGATTCTAAACTATTTGAACTTTTTAGGTTTCTAGGGTAGAGGTGGGGGTACAACATAACCCACACTTGCCACCGAGAACCTTGGGTAGACCTCTGGTGGAACATGTTACTTCTCCTTCTTTTGTTAAGGACAATGTCAAGGTGCACACCTTAGACTCCATTAACTCACTTGTTTATAGCCTTATATAGCATTGAGGCCTCTTGTATAGGGTGTTGTGGGTGAGTTTTCTAGGCCTCAAGTTCTAGACTATTTTTGTTAATCTTGTAGCAATAATTTCTCTTATGATCTTGAGAGTATTTAGGATGCAACTACATTGGGTACATTAATTGCAAAGGGGATGGTTATGATAGAATTTTTGTTGAATGAAGCATTTAGCATTGATACTCGAGTAAATTTTAGCCAGTTCATTTAATTTTTTTTATTAAATTTTATTTTGAATTGTAAGAATAACTAAATTAGTATCTAATGATTATGATGAAAATTTAGGTTTAGAGTGTTGATGCTACTTGCAGTGTTCCCCCAATTCCCTATTCATAATGTTGTCAAGTCCATAGATATGTAACTAGTAAAGAAATATAATTATTAAATGTGAGTAGTTGAACCTTATATGAATGATTTTCTTATAACTCACTTTGGATGTCAAATAGTTTGATGGTGGACCTTTGACATCGACACCTTGTAGTATTCATCATCGATGAAATTTCATTCTTTCACCCAGGTAAACTTTATTCATTCATGGTTTTGTAAAAATAATGTTAGGTAGTTTTCGTAATTGAAAAATATTTATTGTTTCATTTTCAAATGTTGGAATTAGATACTCCTCTTTATGTTCATGTCACATTGGACCATGGTGTTACTATAGTACTAGCAATTTCTACTCCTTTTAATAGAGGTATAGAAAGATTAGTAAATTTCACATTAAATATTTGTTCTTTTATTGGTCTATCATTGAAAATTTAATGATACTTCAAGTAGTTTAATTATTATCTTGATGGTATCTATAGGGGCTGTGACCCAGACCATGAGCATGACCTTGTTGTGGATGAACATCTTGATTATTTGTATATAGTAAGTGATTATTTTTCTATATGTCATTTTATAATTCATTTTCTATATATATATTAATGTCTATACTTTTTATTATATTAGATGGTTGTTCAGAGAAATCTAGAGAGGAGGACAAGTGAGTGCACTTGAAAGATACCAACATCATATGCATCTCTATCCCTTGTTGCTATGTTCACCTATGATTGGCTTGTCATAGGGGTTGTAACTTTAGAGTGTCTGCATTCTCATTCACTAGAATTTTGAGACAATCTCAATAGGAATGTGAATTATATGACTATCCTCAACTTTTAACTTTCATCCAAAACCCTAACCTAGGTCTTTGGGTGTGAGAAAAGATGTATTTGAGATGAGTTTTAGGAAAATTATATTTTGACATAATTTTCACATAAGAACACAATATGACTCACACATCATTTAAGGATAAAAGAATCAAGACAAAAACCAACTAAACTAAACATTTTATAATGCCAAAAACTATTGAAAAATGGACAACATAGATCTTCAAAAAGTGTCAACATAGTGTATCTGGAATGTTTGAGAGTTGGGTGCAAAATAGGACCATGCATAGCATAGAGTTCCACCTAGAGATTTTGGGTTGATGGTTTGGCATGATGCACAAAATAAAGGGCTACCTTGCAACTTCACATTGCATGTGACAATTTTTGAGGCAGCAAAAAAATTCATTATAGAAAAATGGTTTTGGGTCTTGAAAATTTGAGGTTGGTATAAAGGGACCTCACATGTACCTATATGTTTAGATAGAATGTTTGTATGTGCCACTAACTTTGAGATATAACGTGTCAAATTTTGAACATTTTTTTCACTTAGGGGCAAAAAAAACTTTTACCACAGCCAAATGGTTTTGATTCTTGGAAATATGAGAGAGGTTTTTATAGAGGGGCCTCCCATCCACCTATAGGTTTATATAGAACAATCGTATGTGCCATCAACTCTAAAATATAATGCATCAATTTTTGGTATTTTTTTGCACTTATGGCTCTTTAGAGAAAGCATTAACATAGCGTATCGCAAAATGTTCAGGTGAGTTGGGGAGAGAAAGAGGAGAATCCTAGTATAAACCCACCCACTTGGACATGTTGGTGTGGATATTTTGACCCCACAATGAATAGAAGAAAATATAGGCTACCTTGCAACTTCACATTGCATGCATCTAGCAGTTTTTGGTATAGTAGAAAACTTTTTTCCACAACCAAATGGTTTCAAGTATTCAAAATATGAGAGAGGTTGTTGTATGGGGCCTCATGTGCACCTATATGTTAGATAGAACATTTGTATGTGCCACTGATTCCAAGATACAACACTTTAAAGTTTAATAATTTTTTACACTTAGGGATCTTAAGAGGAAGCATCGACATGGTGTAGCTCAGAACATTAAGGAGAGTTGGGGTACAAAATATGACTATGCCTAGTATAAACATGCCCACTTGGATGTATTGATGTTGATGGTTTAGCCCCATGACAAACAAAACAAAAATTAGGCTACCTTACAACTTCACATAGCATGCATTTGATAGTTTTTGGGGTAGTAAAAAAACTTTCACCACGATGAAATGGTTTTGAGTCTTAAAAATATGAGAGGTTATTGTAGAGGGGCCCTACGAGAACCTATAGGTTTAGCAAATTTTTTCCTAGGTACCACAAATTCTTGTATATAGTTCATCAAATTTTGATAATTTTTTGCACTTAGGGCTCTTAAGAGAACACATTGACACAATGTAGTCAAGAATGTTTGGGAAAGTTGGGGAGAGAAACAAGAACATTAATAGTATAAAATTCTCCACCCAAATGTGTTAGTGTTGATGGTTTTTACCCATGATGAATAGAACATAAATTAGGCTATCTTGCAACTTCACATTACATGCGTCTAATAGTTTTGGGGCAGCAGAAAAAATTTCACCACAACCAAAAGACTTGGAGATATGAAAAATTGAGGGAGGTTATTGTAGAGGGACCCTAATTAATCTTGTACCTTTAGAAAAAAAATTCCAAATTGCCATGGTTTTTGAGAAACATCTCATCAAAATTTTCTAGTTTTTGGCATTAAGGGATCTTAAGAGAAAGTGCCAACACAATGTAGGTTGGAATGATTGGTCTTGTTGGGATGTGAAATATGACCTTTTGTCGCAAAAAATCACCCACCCAGATGTGTTGGCACTGCCAGTTTGGCCCCATGACAAATAAAAATGAAAATTATGCTACCTTACAACTTTCTCTTCAATGCATTTGATGCTTTTTTCAACATGTGAAAACTTTTTTTCATGGCCAAAAAGCTTGGAGATATGAAAAGCCAAGAGAGGTTATTGTAGAGGGACCCTACATGAACCTTTACATTTAGATGAAAAATTTATAAGTGTCATAGTTTTAGAGAAAAAACTCATAGAATTTTATTAGTTTATGGCATTTAGGGCTCTTAAGAGAAAGCGTTGTCACAATGTAGTCTGGAATGATCAAGAATGTTAAGGTGCAAAATAGGACCTTTCCTAGCATAAAAATCACCCACTCAGATGTGTTGGCACTATTGGTTTCACCCCATGACAAACAAAACATAAATTATGCCTACCATATAACTTTCTTTTCAATACATTTGATGTTTTTTCAATGTGTGATTCAAACTTGTCTCTACAACCAAACATCTTGGAAATATAAAAAAATGAGAGGTTTTTGTAGAGGGACCCTCTGTAACCTTGTACCTTCAAATGGAATGTTTCTAAGTGCCATGGTTTTGGAGAAACAACTCATCAAAATTTTCCAACTTTTGGCATTTTTGGAGAGAGAGAAATAGGTGAGATAGAGAGAGAGGAAATGAGGAATGTGGAGAGAAGGAGACAGGGAGAGAGGAGGTAATATAGAGAGAAATAAAGAGGGAAGGAGGAAGGTAGATAGATTGAGAGAACTTGGGATAGGTGAGATAAATAGAAGTAGAGAGGGAATGTGGGAGGGAGGAAGGAAGAAAGAGAGAGTGAGAGAGAGGGAGAGATAAAGGTAGAGATGGATAGGTAGATAGAGAGAAGTGATGAGAGAGAGAGAGAGAGGGAAGGGATAAGTGAGATAGACATAAGTAGAGAGGGAAGGAGAGAGAGGTGAGATAGATAGAAGTAGAGGGGGAAGGGGAGAGAGCTCGGGGAGGAGAAGGGAGGGAGAGAAAGAGAGTGAGATAGATAGAGAGAGAGAGAGAGAGAGAGAGAGAGAGAGAGAGAGTTCTTTAGCTCAATGAAGTGAGTCAGATAAAGGGATGAAGATAGTAAGAGAGAGGTTTTGAGCATAAGGGTTAAACAAAGGGTGAGATAGAGAGAGAAAAATGATAGAGCTTATTGATTACTAAAATTTTACCTCTCAATTACTGAAATTTGACCTATTGATTATTGAGTTTTGACTAAGTCTGGAAATCATAAGATCTTTCAAAATTTAGAATTTGCATTATAACTCCTAAAAATATGAAAGAATTCTCAAATATCCTCAAACTATATACATGAAATACAACTTAAAGTATAAGAAAGTAAATATCCATATATAGTGGCACTTATACTTAAATTTTTTAATTTATGTATATAGTTTCACCTAAAGAGAAAGAGAAAGAGAAATAGAAAGAGAAAAAAAAGAGAAAATTTGAAAGAAAAACATAATGTGAGTGCATTTCATTAAAACACACTTGTGTTTTCTCTTTTCCAAGACCAAAAAGTAGAGTGGCCACTTTTTGTTCCCCCATCTTCATGCACATTCCCCATGTGTTCATTTTACTTTAAAATCCTATTATTAGAATAAAAATATAATATATACAAGGGTGATCCCACAATACTGGTTTACAATTTTTGGCCAAACTGGACATTGAACTGATTTTTTCTAACTAAATCTTCACTTTCAGGAACCTATAGTGACTAAACCGTGAGGAACTTGAAGATGATGCAAACTAGTGATTTGTGACATTTTGTTTGTAGATTCTAAATATAGTTTTTTCAAAATTTTTTGAATTGGATTGCACTTGTTTTACCATCTCCTTCGAAAACTAGTTTTTTTCAATAAACACCATTTTTAAGGAGTGACGCTTATCGTATAACACATAACTTTTTTCCATGAAGGATATAATTATAATTTTTTTGAATTTAGATTTGTAACTATGATATCTAGTGCTTCCAATTGGTTTCATAGTTTTTTATTGAATATTTTTTCCTTAATCAAATTTTGAAGTCAAACCAATTACATGGACATGGACTAGTGTATAACACAACTTTTTTTGTATGTATCAAAATTAAATTTTTATTTTTTTGTTGGATCAAGGACTTCAATATCTGGTGCACTCATATTTTTGATTTTTTTTTGGATAATCTTCTATTTTTCCACATGTGTAGAACAAAGAGCTTGATTTTCAGTGAAAAACCTACATTCATAAGAAATAAAAAATAAATATAATAATAAAATTAAATTTATTTAAAATTATACTTTTGCGAAGCTTATAATAAGGAATAGATACTTACAAAAAATAAAATTTAAATGAATTCATTTGATCCCCCAAAATGTAAATCAAAAGTGGTCTTTTATCAGCATTTTGATAGGTGTAAAGGAGACTCTGTTAAAGGTATGGTTTAAAACTAGCATGGTTCTATCCAAGGCCCATTTTTTATCTAAGGTAGTTTGATCAAACCCTCTTCAATTGAAATAATTTAAATAGAAATTTTTAAGGATTAAATCATTATATTTTCTAAAAATATGTGATTTGAGCAAAAATTAGAATCTCCCACAAATTGTAAACTAGCTTTGTGGGATCACTCACAAATAATTTTTTTATATTTATTGAATATACAAGATATTTTTAAAAATATGGGTGGATTCTTGATGCTCAACCATAGAATAGAGACTAGAGGGAACTGATATAGAGAGGCTCCAACCTAGCCCTATCTAGAGTTGGATTTGTAACTCGTGAGTTTGAAAATGATGTTTCACACCCCCTCATATTTGGAGAGGGCTCTATAGGTCATCAATGGTAGAGGTAGTGAATTTTTACCTACCCTCACCATCCTTTAGATAGAGATAGAGAGTGAATGATATCATCTATTTAGTTTTGTAGATAGGGGTATAAATTTAAAGGGTTATTAGTCTATATAACCAAGGATTTCATATTGATTGGTTAAGTAGTTTGATCTCATTCACAATATAACTAAAACATTTAGAAATACCAAATTCAAGATAGGGGATAGAGCTAAGATGGTACCAATTGAGCTAAGGTGAGTAGGTTTAGTCCCACCTCCACTTGGTTCATCTCTAGGTCCTCACCTCACCCAATAAGAAAGCTTCTTATCAAAATTGATAAATCATTTGTAGAAAAAGCTAACCTGGTCTACACAAATTTTTCAATGATAAGAAAAATCAACCCAATTTATAGGTGAATTCCATATAGGGCCTAAGCCCTAATAAATTAGTCTTTCAACATGCTTTCATGAGGGACCCTACCCATAAAATATCTTAGCAAAGTAATTTTTTCTAACCAATGACAGGCATTATCAAAATTAAGAATCAAAAGAACATGATATTTGAGGGTGTTTTAGGGGATGTAGCTCATGAAACACCTTAGGAACAAATTTTGAGGTTGCTTGAATGGGGGTGCTATTGTTTATCATTGAGGAACTTTCAACTCCAACAATAGCAATTATAGAGGAATCAAAGGTCCTGGTCATTTAAAAGGGGCAAAGATCATCTGTAAGAGTGGTAACTAAGGAATTACCACAATAAATACAACAAAAAGTACTAAACTCCTACTTCTAATGTATTATGACATGGAAACAAACAAAGCCACACAACCTTAGCAAGGCCCCCCATAGTTATCTATTTGATGTTGATCATTAATTCAATCCATCTTGGACATTGATACCAACTTGACAATCTAACCTAGGTCATGTTTGTGGGTGTAAGTTCATTGTCATAGTTGTAGCTTTGTTCCTTTTAATCTAAAAGTAAAATCAAAATCAAACATTTAGCCAACTGATTGTATTCTACACTTTACTCCCAAGTAAAGTTTGCATAAATCTTAATTATGGTGTTATGTTTATGTATAAAAGAACATTCATTGCATTAATTATAATAATTGACCACATCATTCAATCTAAAAAAAATCAAGAATCTCTCAAGAAGAAGACAATAAAAAATAATTGATTACATTTACTCATCCTAATACATATGAATCATCTAATAAACATTCTAAAATTTATGTATATGTTTGAAATGTATTATCTATCAAAATAATTTTATATACAACCAACTTAATAGAAAACCTTAAATGATACTTTATTAAAATTTAAAATTAAATATAATTATTTAATTCATTTTTATTTCACATTAAATTTAATCAAATATCTTAATATATATAACACAACTAAAATAAATTCAATATATAATTATTATATTTTATACAAATATTATTATAAATTAACCTAAACTAAAAATAAAATAAAAGTTATTGCCCACACTTATAGAGGCAAAATTAGTCTAATAAGAAACAAAACTTTGGAGATGCTTAAATTTCCTTACTAAGAACTACTCTATAATATAATATTGAAAATTAAGTGAATTGGAACTTTTTAAACCATCGATAAATACAAGTTAGACTGTACAACATAATACCTTTTCTCCCCTATTGATTGTTGCTAGAGTCCTTGAATCATGAGGATGTTTAAAGATGTGATCGAACGACAAATATGGAAGTCTAAAGTGGAAGTTAATGCTCAGATTTTAGATTGGAAAGTCTTACATTTCAAATTGTTCATTGCGGATAGGTTGAAATGTGTGATTCATTTTGTAAAATGTTTTTTTTTTTTCAATATAAAAAGAGAATGTCATTTTTACGTATTTTTTCATTAATTTTTATTATTCTTTGAGCTGGAAAAATACTATTTTGAGTGTTGGTTTTCATAATAATGTGGTGGCTGATTCTGTTATATAATTTGTTTTACTTAATATATGGAAAAACAGGTTTTTATCAGTGTTTTCAAACCAATCAGTTCACTAGGAGGAAAAAATTCTAAGATTTTATTTTAATATCATGTTTCAAATCGTCTCTGTTTTCAACTGCAAGGAGTCACCAAAGAACGTATCAAGAGCAGAAATTATTTGAATAATATTAAACTGCAAGTTCTCCAACATCACATAAAAGCGATTACATGCTTCAAACAACTTTAAAATTTGTTCAAGTTCAAATTATAGTTGTTACCTTCAACTTTGTAATGATTTTGTGATTATTGATCCTTTTTATGAACTTTAAACTGATTATATTGAACTGTCATAGAATAATATTACGTAAATTAGTCTTCCTTTTTTATTAGATTTTTTTTATTGAACAAAACAAAATAATAATTTACGAAGAGTAAGCTATGAAAAGTAGCAGTAAAGAATAGCTGAGCAACTGAACAACTATAAAAAAAAAAAGACGTAACCGGACGAAAAGTAGTTAATTCATTTTATTAAAAGTAGATTCAAATTACTCTCGCACGAACATAAGACACCACTGACAACTGACAGAGTCAAATTAACATGAACGTTCCCACATACGACAAAGCTACGTTAATCTGTAACAGAATAGCTATTGAACACTTGTATATATTGTACTCACCTGTTTACATTGCCACCGTAATAATTGTAGAGAGGAGTTTGTAAACACAAACAATGAAATCACGGTGAAAATGTACGCATCGTATAACGCTACTCTTTCTTAAGAGAGCGAGAGATTGGACATCCGTAACAGCCCATCTTATTCTATACTGATAAATCTGACATTTTACTTGGGAAAGGTCAACCGCTTATAATAGCGGAGCCTCGATAAACATTTATACTGGATATACTTACAGCTTACTATTTCGGGGAACTGAGTTGAGACTGGATTTATATGTGTATTTATGTAGGAGAATTTGCAGGTGTTGCTTGGAAAAATGGTTTCATCCAGTGCTGAAATCAGGGAAGATTTCAGATGGATCGTAAGGCTGCACCATCTCCTTCTCCTCAGACAAAAGTAGGGACATCTGAACGCTCTCCTCAAATGATATTTCCTCCGGAGATTGTAGAAGATATTTTGCATCATTCAGCTCACATATATCTTCTTCTGCCTCCACTGTATCTGGTTGATCATCAACGCCTTGGCCAAAATGGGTTGAGGCTTCTTTGTCTATACTAGGCCCGGCCTCCACGTTATTATGATGTCTTGGAAGAACGGTGTGGAAGAAATATTTTGCATCATTCAGCTCACATATATCTTCTTCTGCCTTCTCTTTATCTGGTTGATCATCAACACCTTGGCCAAAATGGGTTGAGGCTTCTTTGTCTGCAGTAGACCGCCTTCACATTATTATGATGTCTTGGAGGAACGGTGTCGAAGGAAGACCCAACCGCAATGGCAGTTGTCCGAATTACTTGGGGTGAAGGATTGTTGTGGGCAGTTGCCACCAACAATGCAGTTGAGTTGAACTGAGAGTCTGGAAAATTGAAAGACGAAGAGTGGGGCCCTCGCAGGCACAAGAGTGCAGCGTCGTAAGCTCGAGCTGCAGCGTGAGGAGTGAAGTATGAGCCCAGCGATATGCGCGATCTCTTTCCTGACCGAATTTCAGCCACATATTTTCCCCATTTCCTCTTTCTCACGCCTGTAAATCTCATTTCTTCTCCATCATTATAAATACTGCAACAACTCCAGAATTTATGTCAGTTAATCAAATTTATTACTATCTTTTTATAGACTTAAATCTGTGAAAAAACAGATTAAAAAATTAGCAGAGTTTTGCAGTTCTTTTAACAGAATCAACAATACATAGCAGAATATTTGAGAACTCAGGAAACATAATATAGATATAAGCCTGCTCAACAATAAGTGACTATAATGTCGAGCATTAAGAGAGCTTAAGACTATAAATCAAATTCATCCACCAATGCCACTGTATTCACTGATATACCTCATCATGGCAGGTACCTCCATTTCTTAGTTTACAAGGATTCATTAACGTTCCACCATGTGAAAAATTAGATTTACAGATAGGTCTTCTGAGGATAAGATAGATGAGGAAGTTATTCGATCTATGTATACACTCCATGGGCTTCTTGATGGAACACCTCCTGCAGTTAACCTTCGCCAGACTTTCGTAGGCAGTTCTCACTTCCAGCCTAGATTTAGCTGTAATGGCGAATACTACTGAGCTTCCGAGAGTTGCAGGATGTAGTCGAATATATTTGCTCATGGATTCGTCTTTTCACCGCGTTTTGGTCGGGAATAAAAGCTTAGACAGTCTTATTCCCGTCCCAACACACTGTAGAGAGCCTGGGAATGCGTGGTGACGAGTCCACTGGATTTCAACCTCCAAAAAGTTTTGACTGCTAATAGTACATCCACAACTGGGATCTGCGTCTACCCCACTGAGCCAGGCCGTACTTCCTTGTCTTTTTTCATTAAAAGCTCAGCCTATAAACACACATGGAGGACACTCAATAGACTGTACCATGGGAATCAAGCTATTGAACAAGACATAAAAACTAATACAACTAGTCCAAAAAAGTAAAAACCATCTGTCCAAACAGCGATATAAATGAGCTTGTGAAGGTATTTATTTTATTTAGTTTCTTTACCAATAATTTATGGACGGAAAATTCACCGTCAGCAATTTATCGACGGAAAATTCACCGTCATGGAAATTCATTGTCAAGTAAAATTCACCGCAATGAAAAATTAACTGCATTAATATTTTTAATATCTATTTCGAAAAACTTTGATTTTATTAAAAATATTAATGTAGTTAATTTTTTGTGGCAATGGCGATGAATTTGTTGTATGCCCTTTAAGATAATTTATATTGTTCAATATTATTTTAAGGGTTTAGAATTTAAACAATCTATTAGCAATTCTTATTTCATTTGATTCTATAGGATGTATGTGTAAATGTGTATTAGATCTTTTTTTATAGTTTGATTTAAATTATTTCTTTCATCTTTTTGATTAGGTGACATGGTTGCGTTAATTGTATTGTCTATATTTCATCAATAGGATTCATGTTTACAATAAATATGATACAAATATCCAAAGTTTAATTAAATATTCCTGCTACATTTATATATCCAAAAATAAAATAAAAACTATATTGTAGGGTGGAGAAGATAAAGAAATAACAATCTTAAATATTTGAAAACCTAAAAAGCTTAAGAATTTTGTTTTGTAAGGATGATTTTTTCATAAAGAAGAAATTTGCATGTAGTAAATATGATGCATGATAATTAGTATACATGGTTTAATGGAGTTGTATTTAACTACAAGATTGAATGCCACCATTGATGTGGCTCATGTAGTGCATTTTCTTCATCTTTATAAAAATTCAGTTCACTAGCTTAAAGTTTAAACTTAATATGTCTTTTTGTTCATTCATCTTTCTTTCTTGGAAACAATTTAGACTTAAGAATGGGTGAACCCATCTTGAATTCAACAAACAAAAAGGAAATGAAAGAAGACTTTGGATCATCTTATTTTGTTAAACATGTCAATCTATTTTTTTTTTATGAATAGATATCAATCTATATTAATAAAAATAAAGATAAAGATATATATTCACAAAAAGATAGGTTGTCTTGAGAGAGCACACCTTGAGATAACAGGAAAAGCCTAGAAACCAAAACTAGAGTCACATGGGCCTAGCCTAGAAGTCCATAAACATTACAATTATAAAATAAAAGGGCCATCAAGTGGCTAGAGTAGTTTCAGTAGAGCTAGGAGGGTCTTTTTCATCCATGTGTTTCCCCCATACATCAACAGGGTCCCGAGTGACATTAGGAGGAGGACCCCAACCATCATCAACATCATTTTCCTTCTCTTTATCTTTATCCTCCCTCGGGGGCGAGATTGAAAGTGCTAGATGTGGAAAGCTTTTGCCAGAATATGGCCAACAAGAGCCAGTAGCAAGAGTGTCATTAGAGGGCCTCAAACCATAGCTTCTCCCCCACGGCTCCTCTAGGGGCCACTAGCCAACCCCATGGGAGGAGGAGAGCAAGGTTAAGTGAGGAGGTGAGAACCATGATGAGAGAATTGGTTGAGGCTGAGGCAAGTGACCCACTCTGCCAGGCCCCAAGAAGAGGCCGGCCATTGCTGAGAGAAGTGGGCACCCAGAACAATAGTACACGAGGCATTGCTGATAGTCAAAGCACCTAAAAGGTGATCCGACATGATATTCTTATCATTCTGTATGGTGTGATCATCAAATCTATCATTTCTTATTTTAAATTCATCTGTCAATCATGTTTCATTAAGAATCAAGAAATTCTTCTTTAAGTGTCACATCCTATTTAATTTTCCTAATTCAATTACTAAATGATAATATTAATTGTTTAATAAAAAATAACCAAACTAGATAGTTTGATTATGTTAAGTGTCTTTTGAAGTATAAATAATTATGATTATGGTGATGATTAATTATGTAAGTACACCAAGAAATATTAACACTCTTTGATGTTGGAGATAGATATTCACCAAGGAGAAGCTTCTAACTGGTGGTGGTAATCTATCATGATGGAATCAACACACTACCACTTAGATTCATGTAGTTAGACTACATGTGTGAATAAGATTAGGAATTTTCAGTTTTCTATGTTAAAAATAATTGCATTATATTATGGCTATATATTGTCAAAGCCTCTCATTTGGGAAATGATTTTGAGATAGCCTTTTTAGAGTTATCTTTGATAAATGATTTAGTGTCTAATAGATCTAAAATTGCACCTGATCATAAAATATCCATTTCTCAAATTGATATATTATATTGTAAAAGATAAATAATAATACAATAATTATTTTTTAAATATTTATTACGATTATTAAAATAAAATAAAATAAAATAAATATTATTAAATAAAATTATATTTAATATTAATACTATTATAATGAAGAAATAAAATTTAATATTAAATTATTAAATAACATTACATTCAATATTCACACGTTAGTACTTTATTTTATTTTAGAAAGACTAAAGATATTTAAAAAGAATAAAATAAAATTATTGTTAAAAGGGAAAAGAAGCTGGAAAATATTCTAAGATATTATTTTATTGTTTAAGAAAGCCTTAATTAAGGTTGCTTGCAATAAAAAAATCATAAGGATTTATTTAAACCTTTTCTAAGATATTATTTTATTGTTTAAGAAAGCCTTAATTAAGGTTGCTTGCAATAAAAAAATCATAAGGATTTATTAAGGTTTAATGGCCCAAATGAAAGTAGTTAGCCACCATCTGTAAAGAAGAAACTATATGTATGTTAGTATTTTTTAAATGCTTCCTTCCCTCATATAGCAAGGGAAAAGAGGAGTTTATTTGGTGCTGAAAATAGGAAAAAGGAGGATATAAATAGCTTGGGAAGGAAAAGGAAATTTCCTATAACACCATCATATTGAGAGGTATCAAAAATTGGTTTACATTATCAAATTTATTTTTAAGGCATAATTGTGTGTTTATTGAAAACAACATCTATAAGGGAGAAACAAATAAAAGTATTGATGCATTGAGAGGAGGAACTAGTTTAAAACCCTCTTATTTCCAACATAAACCCAATAGAGATTTGCTAAAAATAAAATTGAGATAATTTATAAGGCCAACCTAGTAGAATCTTTGCCTAATAACTTGCATTAAATTTTTTTATTCTTATAAAACACCTTTTGTGTGAAAAACGTAGCTAGGTATTTGGTTGTTGAAAGATAAAAGATTAAGGTAGAACCTAAAAAATAATCATCTTAAAATTTCTCCAAACACATTGGATTTTACAAATTTGGTTCACCTAAAGACATGATATAGTTGTGTTTATTCAAATGGTGAGCTTGATGTATAAAATTTCAACAACACATAATTTTTAATAAAGGTGTTAAATATTGTGAGGAAAAAATATTTTTTTAAGGTAGATTAAATTAACTCTACTTTAGATCTTGATCAAAAGTATATCAATTAAAAAAAGAGAAATTTGCTAAGCATGAAATTTGACACAATAAGAAGTTCAAATAAACATGCAAAGCTTTATTATCCATTTTGAGGTTTGAATATGGACGATTATTGTGAGAATTTAAAAGACATAAAGGATACTTCGTATTGGCCTACAAATTTAAATAACTATCTAGAGTAGAGGCTAGCTTATATGTCTCTTGATTAAGCTACCAAATCTTGTTAAAAAAAATAACATAAATGAACAATAAGATAAACATTAATTTGGATCTTGTTTACATGTTACTTTCATTAGGTATAAGGAAAACTTTAATCTTGATAACTTAATATGCATGGAACTAGACAATATAAGAAGGTGAAAGAAACATATATTATATATATGTACTTTCAAGTTTTAATATCATTGATGGCTACACGAGTGTGAAAGATATAAAGAACGTTTCAAATGGAAATGTAAATTAAAATCATTAAATTTGTAGTTGCAAACATAAGAATATATTCTAGTGATCACAATCATAGGAATTTAAATTTTATGAGCAACTATCATGCAACCATGTGGCTTGTGATGAATTTTTCCATGATATGGTAGTTTACTTGTATAGATATTTTTTCTTCATGCTTCATTTTATTTGTAGACACCTAAAATCATATTAATCACATCACACACCTAATTGCAATAACTATCACAATTTCTATTTTGATTCACCCTTTTTCATCTATTTAATTGAATAATGTTAATTGTTTAATTAAATTCACCATTTTCCCTCTATTAGTTAGATAATTAATATTATTTGATTAATTCACCCTTCATGCTAATTTTCATCTTATTTGATTAAATAATGTAAATTATGTAACTAAATTTCTCAAGTCTTCTCACTTGAATAAATAATCCAAATTATTTAACTAAATGTCACAATCTCACTTTGATTATGAATCGTAGAAAAATGGAAGTGGGAGGAGAGCCCACTTATTTTCCTTAAGTCATTCAATAATCTCCTAGGAATCAAAATTGGATTGACTATCAACCTCAAAGGTGAGTCAATTCTCAATAAGGAAGACCTATGAGGGGTTCTTTAAGCTTTGAGGGGTTCACCACCAAGAAAAATCTTGGATAAGACAAGTAGACATTCAACTCACAAAACCTAGTAATGCAAGCTAAATGAAGGATGAAAATGATGAAATTAAGCAATAGGAAGTTATGATGTATGTACTCAGGAAGTATGGAAATGTGACAAGGATTCTGAAAAATAAAATGAAATGAAGGAGGGAAATGATGAATGAACAAAACACTATGTTGCAACTCACCAAACCCTTGTAATAAGGTGCTACAAATATGCTTGAAATGACTACAAGGGATGTGGTTCTTGACTCTTTCTTGAAGGATGTAGATCTTGCATAAAACACTTTCTTGAATCATAAACCCTAGATCACAAATGTTAGCACAGTAAAAAACATGATGCAATAATCTCCTTGATATGATGCTTGAACCCTGATGATGGCTCTAAGTGCTTGATGAATTTCTCTTGAATGCTTAAATACTTGAATGCTTGGATGTTTAGAGTGCTTGTTATCTTGCTTGGTATGAAAATGAGAGGAGGAACCTTGTATTTATACTTATCTATGCTTAATATCCTAAAATTACACCACAACAAGCCGACATATGAAATCATTAATTAAAGGAGGCTAAATCTTTCCAAAATTTGAAATTAAATCCTAAAAATACCTCAAGGGGAACTAAGATGCCCTAGGTGGTATCTTAGTCCCGAGGTATTGAAGTTGAGGCACATACTCCAAAAAGGAGCCATTTTAAGGAACTTTTGAAATTAGGTCCCAAGACCTTTGGGGGACAAAGACGCCCTAGGTGGAATCTTAGTCCCAGCCCAAAAATCAAGGACACATAGCCAAAATCATTAAATTATCATTTATCCACTGATGATTGTCGAGATTAGCAAGAAAAAGATATAGTTCATTGAGCTTGTGGATGCAAAATAGGACCAATTAAGACATAAATAAAGATAAACAAAGCAAGGTAGGCCCAAACAAGTGTGAAAATGCAAGGGTATGTAGTTTCTTACACTACATTTAGCCCTCACTTTAGTGAGAGGATGAACTTGCTTCAAACTCACACTAAAGTAGCCAACCACACAATTAGGAGGGGTTCGAATGTACAAATGCTAGTAAGATAGGATGGAAATAATCAAGAGGGTGTCTAAGCCCCTAGGATCAATATCCTATGGAAAACCAACATAGGCACAAAGGAACACGCTTGTGGATGATATATGAAGCCATAAATAGATCGCCAACATACACCATCAAAGAAAGAAAAAGGGAAAAGGAAACAAAAAAATGCAATGAATCGAGCTTCAATTGGTTATCCAACACATTGTGGACTGGGTCTAGGATGCTTATCCAAAAGAGGTTTACAAGTGGAACACATTGTCCACTATGAAAACAAAGAACACACTCACAAGGGCTAGTGAAGATAGGTGTTCACTAGGTTAGCCCCAAGAGGTCCATAACAAAGCCATGCCCCTATGACTATGATAAGGAAAAAAAGAATAAAAATGTACACTCACAAGGGTTAGTGAAGCTAGCTGTTCACTAGGTGAGCCCTAAGGAACCATACGAAAGCCATACCTCCATGACTTTATTAATGTTCAAAAGGAAAAAAAATGCATGCTCACGAGGGCTAGTGAAGCTAGTTGTTCACTGAGTGAGCCCTAGGGGACCATACCAAAGCCATACCTCCATGACTTTAATAAGGTAAAAAAGGAAAAATGCAACAAGAGAAAGGGATGTTCGAAGGGATTTTACTTCATTCATGTGAGGTCTCTTCTTAGGGAACATCATGCTTAATGTCTCCAAGAGAGGATAAATACAAGGTCTCATCCTAGGGAACATTTTATTTAATGTTTCCAAGAGAGGATAAATACAAGGTCTCATCCTGGGGAACATTGTACTCAATGTTTCCAAGACAAGAAAAGTGCAAGGTCTCATCCTGGGGAACATTGCACTTAATGTTTCCAAGACAGGACAAATGCAAGGTCTCATCCTAGGGAACATTGTAATTAATATTTCCAAGAGAGGACAAGGAAATATCACGCTCTAAAAGGAAATCAAACCCAATGACACCACCAAGAAAAGGATGCATCACAAGAAGAAAGGAAATTGCACAAGGAATATGAAAACAAATGCAAATGAAATCATGCCAAAATAATGCCAATGTATGCCCCACTTTAAAGAAATTGCTAACACCATGATATGAGCAATCACTTTAAAGTAGCCCAAACATGAAAAAGGAAAAGGAAAAGAGTGTTTCCCCCTAGAAACACATAAGTGATCTATGGATTTGGGGTCAGTATAATGATATTAGAGAGCTTGAAAGTGTCTTCATTCCCTAAATACAAATAGAACTGGAAGGGTATGTGTAGGATCATGATGGGCCAAAAAGTGGCAATATGATGTCTATGTGGCTGACGACTATCTTTTTACCCAAAATTGATGAAACAAAAAGGGTTTTTAAAGGAGATTCTTAGATTTATGCTGATATAAATTATGCTTTACTTTGAATTTAATAAGTAATTATTATTTATTTTCTATTCAAATTACGACTAAAGTCCTGATTGATAGGCTGATTGAAAAACATCTATAGCTTTCAAATGATATCACATTTTTTGAATCCAAAACATGTGTCACATTCTATGCTTTGCATACTATAGGATTAAAAAAATAAAAATTGAATTTCATAAATTTTTGACCAGAGTTAAGGTGGTCAGGACATGCTGAGTTTTATATTTTTTAAAGGTATGTCAAAAAATTCATAGTGTGAGTGCTTGGAAAAAAAAATTAAAAATATGCATCACATCAGGGTGTGAATCCTCTACTTATCTATAAAATATTATAAAGAAATATTATCATTTTATTGTGGTTAGGGTGGTTAGACAAACACCTACTTCTTATTTTTTCCCTAAAATTTAACTACCACTACATTGAAATTTCAAAATTTCATCAAATAGTTTTTCCCAAAAAAAAGACCTGTAAGTTTAGTAACTACTCAATTTGATACAAATTCTATTCTTACATATTTTTAGAATATTAGATAACTTATTCAAGGTGTCACGTCAGGTTGCATAACTCACAGTTTTTTAGATTTTTTGCCAATTAAGAACTGTTTTTCCATGATGATTAACATACCCAGGAAGGGCCAATACAAAGTGAAAATAAGGTAGAAAACCTTTTAAGGTCAGGATGGAAGAGACATGGGGTGTCTCAACAGCAAATCATCCCCAAAAGGAAAATACAAGACAAAAATGCAAATGAAAGGCAAGGATCAATGAAAAGGAAAAAAAAATATGACATATAGAAGAATGAAGGTAAAAATAGAGGAATGCACATAGAGAGGAAACATCAAACAATACACGGGATCATATTACACACATGCAATCACACAAAAGAGAAAAAACAAAGAAAAAAAATAAAAGAAGCTAAAAGACTAGTAAAGCAAATGCAAGTGAACCATCCAATAGGTCATCCACATCCTAGTCTTGTTCAATGTATGCAAAATGCAGATCACTATCGAGAGTGACAACATCAAGTGCCATACTAGGAGAATCACTAGGTTCAACACATGGTGAATCACTCGATTTAGGAGGATAATCATGGTTGCTATCAGTTTAAGTTCATGGATGAGGAAAATAAAAAATTCAACTTTTTATGCACTTGATCATCAATTTTAACTATTTCTTCATCGTCATACAAGTTAACCACAACAAGAGGAGAAATGATAATATCCATAGAAGGTGCTAGTCCTTGTTGTGTTGGAGACATGGGATCTATTGGTTCTGGTAAGAGAGGAGGATGATCGGTTATTTCTTTTGTCAAATTTGGATTTTGTTTTTCAATGTTGTTCTCTTTATTCATCTTTCAAGCAATAGCATGACATCTATGCCTATGCTCTCTAGAATTTCTATTTCTTTTATTATGTTTTTCAAGTTGCATTTGGGTAGGAGCGGGTTTGTTAATCATAGGTTCCTTTTCTCCTTGTGAGGGAAGAAAAGAAAAAACTATAGAAGGTTGTTCAACCACTTTCTCTTTGGCTTTATAAATTTTCTTAGGAGGTGGATTAGTAATTTTCAAGGGATAACTTAGCTATGCATTTTTCTTTGAACTTTTGGGAGGATAAGAAAATGAAGTCTTCACATGGTCTTATAGGTTCCATGGGCTTAGGCCAAAAATAGTCTACGGAAAAATTTCCATAGGAAGACGAAGGTCTAAAGACACTATGGTTCATAGTGAATATTTCATTACTGACTGGAAACTCTAAGCACTTGTGGACAATGGATAGGACCACATTGATGGAGCGAAGCCATTTGTAGCCTAACTTCACACAAAATTGATGTGAATTAGAGATGATAGAGAATGATACATTTAATTTCTTCAATCCTACTTGCAAAGGGAGTGTGATTGAGCCCATCGTAGGACAAGAAAAACCATCATGTGTTTTAATCCATGCTTTTAGTTTATCATATCTATCTTGAGTGAGTTCATGCACATATAAGAGTTCTTTTGTGATCACATTATCTCCACAGACGAGATCAATTAAAATCCCAGGAGTGGGCCTGTTATTGATTCTGTCGGCTATGTAAAGAGGACCATCAGGTGCATTCTTGATTGTTTCTTTTGAAGAGAAAGTAATGTTAGCATGGGCATTATGGATTG
>VDFB02036799.1:0-17934 GCA_007258455.2 Sequoia sempervirens
ATCAATGTTCGACATGGCATGTTTTCTTCACCCTGGTGTCTTCCCGACACCATTTTCTCTTGCTGATGGTGCTTCTTGTTGGGGTGTCGTTGTGTTCTCTCACCGAGGATGCTATCTCTCGCCGATATGGGCCTCTCCCCACTGGAACATCTTGTCGAATGCGCCCAGGCTCGCTGACTTGACTGCTTGATCAAACACACAGATTCTCACTATAATGTCTGGCCGACTGGTCTGCTGGGGAGGTGACTAATGTAGATCAATTTTAGGATGTATTCAATGTGGTTGGTCACCTGTTTGGGCTCGAGAATGACAATGAGGATCTCACTTGGGATCAACATGGTGACTCCATTTATGTCCTTAGCCTCGATTGTTGGTGCGAGTTGGTGCAACAGAGGATGAAATTAATTAGGATCTTGGGCAATGGGTTCTCTGAGGTAGATAGGTGGTTGAGATGGATGGATTCTACATTTGTGGCCTCTGGATTTGTGATGATTGCACCCATGGATTTCCTGGATGGCATGGTCTATGTACTTTCCTTGTCTGACTGTCATGGCTGGCCATTCCTGTCCTTGCTCGTTTTGACTTGGTTGTGTGACATTCTCCCTGTTCCACCTGAAAGGAGCTTTCAAGATGATTCAGATTGGTTGGTGGAGGTTTGTAGCCGAGTTGCATGATATGCTTCCAGGGCTATTAGGGTTTATGTTGGTGTCCACATAGACTCATGCTGACTGGTGACCTCGGCTGTATAAATGTAATTTCTTTCCACTTTGTAGGGGTTCGATGGTAGTTTGAAAAAAAATTGTAAAGGGAACCAGTTATCTCTGGTTGGGTAGCTAGTGCTCGATTTGAAGCAAGAACACTTAAGGAAAATTAGATTATTGTCAATCTTTGGGATCTAGGGCATACTTCACTGAATGTAAGGTTTCTAGATGTAAATGAAATTATGAATATGACTGATTGAATTTAAAAATATCTCCTTGTAATGGTGTGTATAAAAT
The DNA here is from genome assembly GCA_007258455.2 of Sequoia sempervirens. Taxonomy (NCBI): domain Eukaryota; kingdom Viridiplantae; phylum Streptophyta; class Pinopsida; order Cupressales; family Cupressaceae; genus Sequoia; species Sequoia sempervirens. Next base: position 999 of record VDFB02036799.1, read on the forward strand.
TATAATGAAACTAAATGATCAAGAATCATTTCATTTTCTAGTTCTAGTTGATGCTCTTGTTTAAGGAATGAGTTAAATTGCATTAATCAATCTAGAGTTTTCTATGCATTATTAAGGGATCTGATAAGAAGTTTGATAGATTCAATCACTGGTTTATGGGTTAATAAGGTTAACTTCATAAAGACTTAGATTTCCAGAGTTAAATACCCCTTCTGTTGCACATTTTCATGAATCCTTGCCCAAGGATATTGGTACTGATCTGGTGATAGTTTTTATATCTTCACTAGCCTGGTTACTCAATCAGATAACAATCTTTTAATTAATCAATTATGTTCTAATGTTACACTATATCTATTTTATCATTCTCAGTTTGATATACATTTCTTGTTCGAAGGTTGCCAACTTTGAATGAACTTTGTTCGAAGGTTGCCAACTTTGTTCAGTGTAGGAGGTGTTCAAGCCCTCATCTGTTGGTCTAGGTCCTCTAAACTACCCTTGATTGGAGTTGGTAGTCCCATAGGTACAATAGGAGATAAACCTTGTTGCTCCATTAAAAACCACCAAGAAGATGGCGACTCTGCTGGGGACCTATGTTTCATATTGAATAGAATCTCCAAGGTGTTTTATCCCATAGTTTGTTCATAGATTTAGTCATTTGAGAACATTGATCAAGCATAGCTTATGTCCCTGCCTTTGTGTTTATATTCCTGAGTGATTCCTAGTCTTATTCTTGTCAAGTTATAGTTACCAAGCTTTGAAAGTTGTGTTGTTTAATAATTTGTCCCAAGAAGCTTGGGTGGCGACTCTGAAGTCTTTGTACCAGTGCAATTAAATTTTGAAAAGATATAAAAGAAGTTCAGAGCAGAGGTGCAGAGAAAGTCAAGAAGGCTAAAGGAATCCCAGTTCAAATGAGGAGAACATGAGGCTATTACAGAAACCATCCAGAGCAGGAGCTGGAGGAAGCATTGCCTAGAAACAAGGGCAAATGGGTGAAGGCAAAACCACCACAAAAAGGTAAGTCTACACCTCACCATACCCCTGAACACCAGTCCTCTTCTCATTTGGGTTCAGAAAGTGAAAGAGATTTAGTAGAATTAAATGATAATGTATCAAATGAGAGAGGGGAAGTGCATATGAAAAATGTTATAAATGAAATTCCATCAAATCATGGCCAAAATCCCATGCAACAAAGGGGAAGGGGTAGATTCCAAAGGGATAATAGGAATACTCGGCATGCTAGAACTATAGAATGCCCCACTCCCACACCTCTTAGGGCTACCTTTGTCCCAAATGATTCATCCACTAGGGATGACTATTCCCACAACCCGCATCTATACCAAACTGCTAGTACAGCTTCTGATAGAGAGTCTACATTACCTGACAAGGATGAGATCTCTGATGATATACAAAGACTTAGTCAGCAAATTGCTGCACTAAATGAGAGTAGGAAATAGAGAGAAGCAGCAAAAGAGAAAAAGATAAGAGATGCTATGGATCAGAGGGATGAGCTACGTAGAAGAGTTAAAGAGATGGAAGCCATGGATAGATTGGCAGCCCAACAAAATGAGGAGAATACACTGGTATTGCCAAAAACTTCAGGAAGGATCCTCTCTGACCCCCTGGTTAATAAGATCAAAAGCAAACCTCAAAGTGATAGAGTTGAGGAACATGTTGTTCCTCCTCCTAGGAATACCAGTAGACAACCACAAAATGTGGACAAAGGTAAGCGTCCTATGCAGGAAAAGAGAGGAAATGAAGGAGTAAGGATAAATGAAGGAGGTGCTGAGAAGAACACATATCAAAATAACACTGCCTCACTTTTTGATAAGCTAATGAGAGAAAATGAGGAGTTGGAGAGAAAAACAAGGGAGATGGAATTACTTGCAGCAAACAAAGAGATGAAGAGGAAGCTTAGTTTTCTAGAATCTACTTTGAAGGATCTTGTCCTTGACGCTGAGAACACATGTGGTCAATCTGTTTCTTCAAACCTTAATAATAGTGATAGAAGCTCACCCAAAGATAATCCTTCCAGCTGCCTTCCACCCCCTAGAGGTCATGAAAAAGTTGTCCATTTTGTTGATCTACAAGAGCCTCAAGGTCAACAATCAGGTCATGAAGATGAAAGACAGAGAGACACTGATACCCAAGGTGAAGAAAGAAGACCTATGGGAAGAAGAGTGACTCATACTGACAAATATAGGTAGTTATGTTTTGATAATATCCATAGTTACCCAAACCCTGTACTTGATAATGCTAGGAAACATGTGCCAAAGTTTGTAGGCAATAATGCTATCAGTGGTGAGGATCACCTTAAAGCTTTTCAAAGTTTTTTAGAAGACTTTGAGCTATGGGATGAGGATGTAGCCATGAAATACTTCATGCAATCTCTAATAGAGGATGCAAGAGACTGGTATAAAAGTTTTCCTGATTTAAGCATTGATTCTAAGAATTCTTTCTTCAAAATTTTCAGAGAGCAGTATGGTGACCAAACTGACCCAAGGTTTAGGCTGCATGATTTCAATAATATCACAAAGGGACATAATGAAATGGCTACTGAATTTAATGCAAGATTCAAGAAAGCAATGGCTAAGGTCCTTGTTTCTCTCTGACCTAATGAAAGATCATGTCTATTTACTTACCATAATGCCTATGACAGCAAGATGTGCTACTTGCTCAAAGACAAAGACCCACAATCCCTACAAGAGGCTTACAAGATGGCTATAAACATTGAAAATAATAGAAGAGCATCTGGTAAGATGGGTAGGAGAGATGATCCTAGGCTTACCAAAGCTTCAAAGCCTTCAAATGAGAAAGGGGTCAAAGATGCAGCACCAGATGACAAATGGGATCAAGTTTTGAACCTACTACAGAAGCAAGCAAAGTCTGAAAGGCCCCAATTTCAGAGAAATGAGAGGCCCCCAAGGCTACAAGATTACCCATACCACACCAATTGGAATAATGGGAAGCCTGTTCCCAATAATCAAAGGAACTTCCATGGAGTACCTGATCCATTACAAAAGAATACCTCAAACATGGTGGATGATTTGCCATGGTGTGATGCCTGTGAAATGCCACACTCCTCACATCAGTGTGCTGTTGCGGCCAAGGCAGTGGAAGAAAAGCAAGGCAGTTATGAGGAAGGTGATTATCCTGGCAACCCTAATGAGACTTTGAATGTGTTCTTGACCAAGTCAGATTTGGAGTATGAGGAATATTCCTCTGACTATGGTGCTAATACAAATGAGACAGATATGCAAGACAAGAAGGTCTTCTTCAGCAGCAGCAAGTATTTTCTGATGGAGAAGGAGATGACCAGTTTACTACTTACAACCTTGAAACCTATGGCATTTCTTTGAGGAGACCTTCTAATGAAGAGATAAAAAGGTATGCAGTTGCATTAGCCACCAGAGCTCAGGCTAGAAATGATATTCACCTTAGAAATAGGGTGGTAAAGGCTAATCTGGGTTACCAAGGGGGAATATTCATTAAAGAAAGTGATACTGATCCTAAAGGGACTAGAACTAAAAACATAAAGGTGAGTACCAAAGCTAAGGAAGTCAAAGATCCAAGAATTTGGGCTAGAAAGAATGACAAAGCTAAGATAACCAGTGAAGCTACTTCATCAGATACAAAGATGAAATAATTGGGGCTTGCAAATCAAAGTGATGGTAAGAAAATAGATGCACTGACTTCTCATGAAGTTATATTCCCAGAGATTCCAAGTTATGCACCAGTTGACATGTTTTAGGTCCTATCTCAGATAAAGGTCACAGTCCCACTCCTCGAGATGATGAGGATCGATGACCATAAGCATAAAATAGTGGCAGTCATCAAGAGCATTGCTGGGAACAATCAACCTAAAATGGAAGCTCAAATACCTGAAACAAGTGCAGGCCAGGGGAAGGATGATGCAGTTGGACTGAACGCAGATGAGAATCCTGAAGTCTATCTAGGAACTACGATCACTGCTAACCCTGATCTGGTCAACCCTTTCTTTCTGAGCCTGATTATCAATGGAAACTTGCTCAGAAATTGTATGATTGATTCAGGTGCCTCAAATAATGTGATGCTTGTCAAAATCATGGAGGAAATGGGCTTAAAGGTGGATAGCACTTATGGAAAATGCTATGCTATGGAATCAAGGGAGATCCCTGTGATTGGAATCATAAATGAAGTATCATATAGACTGGCAGCTTGCCCTGAGAAGGAACTTGTCATGAGTGTCATAGTAGCTAATATCCCTCCAACATATGGAATGCTGCTCTCAAGGAAATGGTGTGCTTCTATGGGAGGAAGTATGCAATGTGATTTATCCTTTGCTACCTTTTCCATCGATCATAAGGATGTTAAGATTGCCCGGGAGTCAAGGTGCAAGCATATGATTGAATTTGCTGATAAAATAGAAGAACCTCCACTCATCAACTTTGTTGACACTGATATGGATACCTTTCGAGTAGAGGAAGTAGAACAAGAGGATGGAGAGACCAAGTCAGTACCAATAGTCAAAGAAGTCATGCAGACTACCTTAGAAGAGTTAGTATGGACCATGTACTTTGATGGAGCTTGCTCCAAGGATGGCTCAGGTGCTGGTGTCTTGCTGGTATCACCACAAGGTAAGACCTTCAAGTATTCCTTTCTACTCCAATTTGCATGTACAAAAAATATAGCTGAATATGAAGCCTTGTTGCTTGGCCTGAAGATTGCCTCTAAACATGGTATAAAATCACTGAGGGTATTTGGGGACTCAGAGCTGATTGTTTCTCAAGTCATATCTAGATTTTTCACTAAGGACAAGTGCTTGAGGCAATATAGGAATCAAGTTTGGGACACCATTGAGGCATTTGATGCCTTCGGGATAGATTGGGTAGAAAGGGGGCAAAATGCTAAGGCTGACTTGTTGGCCCATATTGCTGTCAAACTGGATGAAGTGACCTTTAATGGCATTTCTGGTATTGAGGTACAAACCAGGCCTGCAGTGCTTGATAATATCTGCAATTGGCAAGTTTTTCAAGATGACAATGATATCTTGAAATTCCTGCACTGTGTAGACCAATATGAGCATCAGGAGATCGATTTTGGCTCATATGTGGTAGAAGAGAATGGTAAAGAAACCTTGTTTGGGAATGAAGTAATTCAATTGAAGACCAATAAAATCTCAAAAGGACTGGTAGCATTAGAAAGAATTTTTGAAGGACCAGACAAGTCCAATACAAGACAAGCAGCTACCCATAAAGAAGACCTAGAGGAAATCAACCTAGGAACTGATGGTGAGCACCCAAAATACAAGCATAATTTTAATGTATTGTTTTTAATCTTTTTGTTTTTGTTATGTAAGGTCTAAAACACCATTGATAAGGTGTAAAGGGACCTTTTTAGAGCTTAGGATTAAATTTGAATAATTTGGGAATTTCGGTGTGCTTGATTCCTAGGATTTTGGTTATGTTTGCAAAACACAGTGTGTTTTCAAACGTGATTTGTTTTGTCATTTTTGAGCCGAAACAGAAAACCTAACCATTTTCTCATGATGTGAAAGAAATATCTCGACTTGTTGAGGGGTTGGATGCTTTTTGGTATTGGCAGTTTTTGTAAAAAAGAAGAGGAACAACGTTTTTTTTTCCTTTTTGATGTGAAAATTACAGATTTTATGTTTCTGTGTTAGAATCAGCAAGTAGAGGATTGATGTTAAGTATTTGTTGACTTGTCCAATTTGTAGAGAAGCTCTTTATATCATTTTAGTGGCGTATTAGTTAGAAAGTCCATCGCTTTTACTATTTTTGTATGTTCTCTGGTTTTTTTTTCTTATTTCTGTTTTGTCTAAAATTAGTGAAAATGGGGTCTTAGGCCACGTTTTTTCTATGCCAGCAAGCATGGGAACGTTGGGAAGGTGGCCAAGATCCTTATCTATACATAGGTTAGTAGTAGGGAATGTTAGAAGTTCTTGGAGCATGGCCAATGTCTTTTCCTAGGCGAGACTATAGGTACTCGGCTTGGAAAAGACAATCTTTACACTGTTAAAGCATGGCAGGGGTGTTGTATATTTGACAATGCATAATGTGCAGGGATTGCAGAGACCTTCTCAGTGGTAGACAAGAGAGCAGAGCTTTTGGTTTAATCTTTTGGAGGTTAAAACAAGTTGAACACTCCAAGAAAGCACCAAGGAAAACCCTAGTTCTTGCAAGAATAGGGTACACTATCTGTACGGACAGCAAATAGTCCAAGACTCTGGAAATCTGTTAGTGTTCTAGATTTGAACAAGGGTGACTGAAGCAAGCTTGACTTGAGAAGGTGAAAGAGAGGAGTGATAAGTGTTTTACTTGTGTGAGGAGGCCTAATCCTAGTAGCCCTCCTAAAACCCTAACCTAGGGTATGAGAAAAGCGATGGAAGAATTGAGTTTTGTGATTGTGCAAGAACCTTCTATTGACTGTTTTAAGGCCTTGAAAACCCATGCACACCCTTGTATGCAAATTGGGAAGAAGTTAGAGGCTTACTAGTCTTTATCAGAAATAAGGGCTAGATTGAGTGAATAAGAAAAACACCAAGAACTCTTTGGAGGCAGCAAACTGGAAAATAAGCACCAAGAACTGTTTAGCAGCAGCAAGCTAGAATTGATAGTAGGGTTGGCAACTGACCAGGGGTGCCTATTCACTTTTAGGACCTATAGGTTGAGTGGTGGAGTGAAACACCAAGGGATTGTCCAACGGAGACCCAAAGCATTGAGATTGTGATTATCTCAATCCAACCCTTTTTCTATCAGATTGGTATCAGAGCAGTGAAAGATTTGGGAAAGCAGCAGCTTATATGTCAGAGGAAGTTGAGTCAAGTGAACCGCCAAAGATGGTGACGAATGCACAGTTAGCCAAGATGGTTGAAGAGCAAGAAGAGGATAAAAAATCTCTAAAGGAAAGAATAGAACAGCTTGAAGCAGCACTAAACAAGGTGAAACTGGAAGGCAAAGTGCCAAAAGAAGAAGAGGTTGCAGAGGAGGACAAAGTCCCTGAACCTGACCCTGTCTTGGAGGAGGAGCCTTTCTTGAAGGCATTAAAAGCCCTAAGTGGAAAAGGACTTGAGGGTGTCCCACTATTCCATGGAAAGATGGATCCCAATCTGGTCTTGGACTGGATAGATGGAATGGAGAATCACTTCGAATGTGATGGAGTTACAGAAGCACAGAAGGTGAAGGTTGCAAAATCAAGGTTGAGAGGATCAGCGTTAACTTGGTGGAAATTTGTCCAGACTAAAAGGGAGAAAGAAGGTAAGCAGCCTATATCAACCTGGAAAGGAATGGTTGCTAAAGTGAAAGAAGCCTATATGCCAGATGACTATGAAATTCAACTCCACAAGAAGAGGCAGAGTTTAAGACAAAAAGATCAAGATGTCAACACTTACACTGAAGAGTTTTAGAAGCTTTGTTTGAGATCAAATGTGGCAGAAGATGAGAGCCTGAAAGTGGCTAGGTATCTAAATGGTTTGAAGTGGAATATATAGGAAGAGATGGCTTTGCTCAGCCACAAGACAGTCCACCAATGTTATCAGCTAGCTATTAAGATTGAAGAAAGGAATAAAAGGAAGCATGATCAGTCCACTAAGGGCAGAGGAAGAGGCAAAGATCAAAGAGGACAGCGTGGAGGTTACCAAGGAAGAGGTGGTGACCAAAGAAGCCAAGGTGAATCAAAGCTTACTGAGCATGGAGGTGAAACCTCATCAAGAGGAGGATTTAATAGAGGAAGAGGACCACAAGGGGGTTCAAACAGAGGTAGAGGAGCAGGCAGAAGTAACTCCTACTTTGCCACCATGAAGTGCTATCACTGTAATCAACTAGGTCATCCAAATTTTATAGGATGCCTGAGAAAGCTTCATCTAGCAATGAGAAGAGAAGCTTATGCACAAGAGGACACCATGAGTGTGTTACACTTGAGATCAGTCATATTGAATCAAAAGTAGATGAAAGTCTAATGTTTAATAGAGTGCTGATCAGACAACCAGTCAAGGAAGAACCCAAGCAAAGGACAGCTTTGTTTCGAGCAAGGTGCAAAATACTTGGAAAGGTATGCAAGGTTATTGTAGATTCTGGTTCTATAGACAATATAATATCTGAGGAGGCAGTAAATAAGTTAAAATTGCAGAAGGTACCTCATGCCAATCCCTACAAACACTAATAGAATTTGGCAAATAAATGACTACGTGACTAAAAACTTTAGTCACATGACTAACACTACTAGAATTTGGCAAATAAATGACTAATTTGGTCATTTATAAGTGACTAATCTAGTCATCGGGTAAAATAACAACCAAATGACTAAATAAATGACTAATATCAAACAAATAAAATGACTAAATAAATAACTAAATAAATGTGCTCATTATTAAAATCTTGGCCATAATTTTCATTTTAATAAACTTACTCTAAAACCTTCGTCACAACCTTATTTTCAATCGTAGCCTACCATAATTAATAATAAAATATTACAAATAAAATTACTAATAAATATTTTTTGTGGAATAAATATTTTCTTTTGTGGTGTCCTCATATGAACACCAAAGTTTCCTCTAAATTGATGAAAAACCACCAAATTATAAAAATTAATGAAAACCATAAGAGAACCTAAAAAACTAAAACCCAAAAACCTTGAAAAACAAAAAATAAGCAAAAGGAAGAGAAAAAACAAAAGATAAGAATAAGCAAGGGAAAAAGGACCAAATTTTTTTTTATAAGCATAATTTTCATTTTAATAAACATACTTGAAAACCTTCCACAAATGTAATTTAGACAATATGATATTAAAATGGGTAATTAAAAAAATATTTCAAAATTTTCCCAATGCAGTATTGGCTCCCTCTTTTTGCAATTCTTTTCTGCTCCTAAACCCCTTCCAACAGTAGTACAAGGATTTGAGAACCGGCTCCAAATATTTCTAATAGGGATGCAAGGGCTTGTTTCTACTACTTCCTCTTGGCTCTACTAAGTGCTTTTAGATTATTGTGAGTCTGGCTGTGTTTTAATGTTTATATGGTTAATCTAATTGAAAAACAAAACACAAAATGAAACATTATACTGAAGGAATTTAAGCAAAGAAATAAAGATAATCTTCAGAAGCGTTCCATCTTCCTCTATCTACAGTGATTTCTTTTAAAGCTTTTTCTCTCAGATTGTATAAGCTCAGCTCCTCCAAATAGCAACCTGTAGAATGAGTTATGCAAAAGAAAATTCTATCCTATATGCTATGAATATGAAAATGCTCACGGATATGGACAGGGGCTGTGGATTATGCATAGGGGCTGTGAATGAAAGATGCTATGATTCTATACTATGATTGCTATGATTATATGCTATGAAAGTACTGTGAATTCTATGAATGCTATGAATGCTTTGCAATTTGACTATAATTTACTTGCTTAAAACTTCTATATGATTTGGAGTTCCTGGCAGTCATATTTATAGATTTTTGTAGGCACAATCCCGGCTGGCAAGAATCTACGGCTGTGAGATTGTCTGGTAGAATTGAAAGGTGAGAGATGAAGAAGTTGAGAAGAAGATGGAAGAGGTTAAGAGGTTGGAGAGAAGGATGGATTCATGTCTTCAACCCACGGGAACAAGCCTGCACAGAAACAGAGAAAATTAAATTTTCTGTTTTGACCGTTTGCTTCCCGGATGTTGAAGATAATCCCCAAATTAATTAAATAAATAAATTTATTTAATTTCATTTAATGAATTTTGATTTTTGATTTTAAAAACTATGGAAGATTTAATTAAATATTTTAAGATATTTAATTATGATATGACTTTAGAAGAATATGAAGTTTTAGAAGAATTAATTAAATATTTTAGAATATTTAATTATGAATTGATATTAGAAGAATATATTTAGAAGAAGGAATATTTTAATCTTTATTTGAATAAAATATTCAAACTAAGATTATATGATAATTAATATAAATAAATCGTGAATGTTTATTTAATTAATTAAGAAATGAATATTTAAAAGATGATTAAATAAACTTCTATTTATTTAATCGAAATGAAATAATGAACAATATAAATAAGTTTTTTTAATTTTATTTTATACGTAGATTAGAGATAATTTAATTAAATATTTTGAATATTTAATTAATTAATGTGACAATGATGTACCATTTTAGGTGTATACACATTGCATGATGCACATCAAAACCCTAGTTTCCTCGAGATACTTTGTATGTAGGAAACTACATACCAACCGCAAAACCCCAATATAATGATAAAGTCTTATAATTTTGCATACATTTCATTGGGTTATGCAGGTTTTCCCTTTGACATCTTTGCACATATTTTCTGAAAGTGAACTAGAATGTCTACTTTGTGGTGGAAGTGATTTATGGACGGTTAGTGTTGATGCATTAATCTTTTATGTTATGTTTGATAGCGTGTTACGTATTGCAATCGCTAGGGTTTTTATTTTTCTTTCTAAACTGACCAATCACATTACATAATCTAAAATATTTATTTTTATTTCTAGAGTTTAGATTTTAAAACATATTTTTTATATTTAAAAATTATTATTTATCTTTTTTTTATTGGTCAGAGTAGCTGCATAATTCATTTTTCCTTTCAAAAATCTTGAAATTAAGTTGGTCATAATAATTTTCACTAGGCCTGCTTACAGCTAGACGGCAACATTTAGGATATATGTGACCTAATTTCTCCCATTGCATCTGGAAGTTTCTGGCTCTGCTACTGCTCGCAAATATTTAGATATATCCCATCTATCTTGAAGCTTCAGCCTGCCACGCTCTTAGATAGCTTCCACCCAACGCAAATAAGCTTCCTGCACCAGGTGTATGCCACTACTGTGTCTACTCTGACTTATGGAGAGCAGGGTAAGATTTCCATGTAAATGCAAGGTTTTTAATATTTTTTATTACAGCCTTTATTGTTTTCTGCTAACTGTTTTGTATAGTTTGTTTTTCTTCTTGCAGTCACCTCTGCCTCATTTTTACTTTTATTTCTTTGCGGGTGTTTGAAGATTTTCTCTGACACCTGTGCATGAAGCTTTTTACTTTTTTTCATTCAAGAACAAGATGTGGTTTTGATTTTTGAAGGTGAAACCCCTTGTTAAAATGTAGTGGTCATTGAGGCCGACCCATCATATTGCAAGTTTTGTTTTTAATGGCTCTGTGGTTGGTTGCCTATATTTCCTCTTTTCATCCAATAATCTGAATGACTGCTAGCCATAATTCGCTTTCAGTTGGTTTATTCCTTTTGCTCTCCCTACATTACTACTTATCCTTTTCTTATCGTCGTTCCATAAAATATTTGCCTGTTATCTGTGGTACTCTGTTGCCATTAGATTTGGGAGTTATGGAGTGCATAAATTTGTAAATATTCCCTGAATTAAACTACCTCAAATTAAACTAAATAGATTTTGTTACTCAGAGCTTGAAATGTTTTGGTTTAAAATATTTACCATTACAATTTACCCAGATTTTGTTACTCAGGGCTTCAAATTTTTTGGTTTTAAATATTGTCTTTTCGTCTAGAATAACATTTACTAGTAAAAAGATCCCATTTCGTTTTACAGTAAAATTATAGTTAAGTGCCTCACTGAAGATCAGAGTTTGGTCTTTTGGTATGGATACAAGTCAAATGATCCCACTTTAGTTTATGAGCGTTACTAGATAGGAAATTTGGTGAATCGTACATTTAGGTTAGGCAGCTGGTGAATCAAAGAACTCGCTTATTTGAAGTAGAGGAAAATTTCCAAAAGCATATCTATATCTGTCTCTGCTCTTCTGGATCCTTGCTAAATACAATGACACAACCCGCTAGTTGAGAATAATTATGAGACAATAAAGATCACATAGAAATGCACAAAAATCTTTATGAATCTAAAGGTTTCTTAATCTAAAAATGAGATAGATTGAATCAGTATTTTCATTTTTATTTTTTAATTGAAAACTTTTAACATATTGTTAATATCAAATTGACCATCTTTTTACCTAAGAGAAAAACACTGAGGAGTATTTATTCCTCTAAATTTACCTAGAATTTGATGCAGTTAGATCTTCTTCTTAACTCTACTGTGGTACAGGCTACTCTCTGTGATTATAAATGGTTGTAACTACTGAATTGCAACTTGGTAAGAGGTATAATAGTACCTAACAATATTGCTACAGGCTCCCCATCTTCAGTAAACTGATCCTAACTCTAAAAATTTCTAGAAGAAAAATTTGAATCAACAAAACTAAATAAGTTTAGGCCAAGCGAAACCTCTTTAATAGGATTATGTAACTTTTTTGTTTTAATAGTTAAGAGAAATCAGCACAAGTAAACAGTAATGACTTACATAAAATAAATTCAATCTAAATAAGGAACGAGCTAGATATCAAAGAAACATTTGTATCAAATAAGAAATCAAATTCATTTTAAACAAAAACTGCATCTAAATGAGATACCACAAAAAGAAAAATATCAAGTCGTTTCAACACACAGCAAAAAGAGTTTAAATGCCAGTCATACATTATGTTTTGCACTTTTATCCAAATAAAATGACGTGCAATCCCAAGAAATGAGTGTATTCAAGTGGTTAACTATACCACCAAGTCTAATGGAAAACAAGAATTTGTTGGTTGTTTGCTCAAGGTACTGTAAATTGACTAAAGCTAGTTCCACCAGTACTGTTCCAGCCAACCACGACATTTTAGCTTTTGAATGTTTTTTCCATAAAATTAAATAATAAAAACCTAATACAGATCAACCTATATAATCAATCCAAATTCTCTGTACGAAAGGTTTGTGCTTCATTTTTCTTTCAACTAAGGGATTTGAAAGAACTAAATGTGCAACTAGAAACTGCATCTAAATGAGATACTACAAAGAGAAAAATATCAAGTCGTCTCAACACACAGCAAAAAGAGTTTAAATGTCAGTCATACATTTTGTTTTGCACTTTTATCCAGATAAAATGGTGTGTTATCTCAAGCTATGAGTGTATTCAAGTGGTTAACTATACCACCAAGTCTAATGGAAAACAAGAATTTGTTGGTTGTTTGCATAAGGTACTGTAAATTGATTAAAGCTAGTTCCACCAATACAGTATCCAGCCAACCATGGCATTTTAGCTTTTGAATATTTTTTCCATAAAATTAAATAATAAAAACCTAATACAGATTGACCTATATAATCAATCCAAATTCTCTCAATGAAAGGTTTATGCTTATTTTTCAACTAAGGGAGTTGAAAGAACTAAATGTGTAACCATTGCACTCAATCAGTCTATAAATAAAATTTAGAAAAATATGGAGAAATAAGAAATTCAAGGTTGGAAGAAGACCCACCAGTAAAAATCATTAGAATAAATAAGACATGATAAACCAGATTTCTGCTTTCAGGAATCTGGACAATTTTTAAGGCAAAGACCTTATCATTCACATGTATTCCCAATTTTTTAAGAAATCAACAATTTTATCAGACAACCGGTTAGTTGGGAAGAAGCATTATAAGGTATTAAAAAGTAAAAGAAAAAAAAATGGTGAAGTTTATGGCTCACAAAGGCCTACACAACCCTAAATGAGCCACTTTCTAAACTGAGAATAATATCAATGTTTCTTTTGCTAGCTATCAGTTTTCTTACATCTCTAGAAATGGTTTGATATAAACCAGTTTCAGAATTGTTGAGCCCTTCTTTGTTTGTGATAAGATAACTCTACTTTAACAACCACATTGGCCTATAATGGTCATTTGTGGACATTGGTAAAATTTCTTTCTTTTTGAATTATGTTTGTCTACTATTGAGCAGGAATTTTGTACCGAATGGATGCTGGTATACTAAGTTGATGCTGGTATACTAGATGTCCTAACTTAGTGAAGATTGAAGTTCGGGATCACATAAAAGAGGGAGAGGAATTTCATTCAGATTAATTGTGGCCCTATGAAAAGGTTTCATTTTCACATTAATTATCCTTACACTAGTAGTTAGCACTACAAAGCTTGTAGAGTAATTGTTCCAAAAGTTCATGATCTAACATAGAGAGAAAACTTGCATTCAGATTACCCATAGCTCTATGATGAGTTTTCATTTCACATTAATATCATCCTTCCACTGGTTAGCCTCTGAGTTGGCACTACTAACTACAAAGCTTGTAGTGTACTTGTTTGTAGTGTTCATTGTCTCAAATCAACTTAGATCTTTTAGAATTACCACTCAAATAGCTCGTATGCTTGCATGGAATTAATATGAGTATTCTTTCATTGTCTCAAATCAACTTACATCTTTTAGAATTTCCACTCAAATAGCTTGCATGCTTGCATGGAATTAACATGTGAGTATTCTTGATTTGATTTTCTATCCAGGCTTTCTAAATCAAGAGATACTATGTTCTTGACTTCCTATCCTTAAAGATAAGGATTGGAGATTGCACAGTTCAGATGTTTGATCTGTGTCATCAAGGTTATTGGATTGTAGAGGGGGAATATAATCAATTGTTGTCCGAGTTTTAAATTTTCAACAATTCTGTCTCAACATTAAATAGCAAAATTGAACTTTTGTTTCAGCTTTCTAAATCTTTGAATCTCCTCAACTTGACCCACAATTCTGCTAGCCTTGCATTCCCCATTTCCTTGTTTGAACTCTTGGAAGCATTGATATACTTCTCTTTACATTTTATTTCCACATGGAAATAAAAGTCAAGGAAAAGTTTTTAGAGTTATAAGCACAAACATGTAATAAGAGACATAATATTACACAGTTAAATCTAAAAATATACTAAATCACAAACATGTTTTAATATGATAACATGGAAAATGACAATTGATTAGGAGAATTAACTGATAGTTTCTTGCTTGAATACTAAGATTTACACTTTAATCAAATATTGATAAATTGACTACAAAAGTAATTTAAAGGGTGAAACTCTATGAGAACATGAAACACGGTTAACAGAAAGCAGGTGCACAAGAGTTATGGTAGACCATTTTACAATCTTCACGAGAATGGCCTCTCCACTTTTTTTCCAATAAGAACATTTGATCAAAATATTTTTAAGGCAATATTTTCCCTGTTCTTTATAGCGCAGAATAAGCATGAGTAAGTAATATATATGTGATGGGAAATAGACATGCACTGATCTAGTCACTTGGTGCCAAACACCATGCAGGTGGACTATTTTGCAACAGGTAGTTAGCAAATGCCCTTTTTAAGACCCAGACTTGCACGATTCTTAATGCAGAGCAAATGATTCACCTTTTTTTTGAGAAAATAGTTATCTTGAAATGGAAAAATGAAACATTTGAAGCTGCTAGAAAGAGGAGAGAAGGATGTTTCATAAAAGTGGGGGAGACGTGGAGAGTGGTTGGAGAGACATTTTTATCCTACATGTAGGCAGTGCAGGGCAAAGGGAAGAGAGGACAAATAGAAACGGAGGAAGAGGAGGAAGCGAAGGAGAAAAGCATACCTTTCTCGGCCTTTTGGCTAAGATCAAGTGTAGTATTTGTTCTTATTAGTTTAATATCTGATACATGGTTCAATGAACCACACGATATTAAATTAATTTCTTAAGGGAAAGTGACCAAAATGGTAGCTTGTTATCAAGGGCCCTTAAGTGTCGCTCCTGTATTGCACTATAATAGAAGTGTGGCTGATTGTTTTTAAAGTTTATTACATCTTTTTTCTTTGTTATTCATGAAAGAGACAATTCCATCTTAAACTATATAGTTCAATTTTCGTACAATAAAAAATAGCAGGAGAAGAAAATAAGCCATTTCCACACAAATAAATAAGTTAATTATGACAACAAAAATAAATTACGTCCTTTAAGCTCAGAGCCTGGTATGCTACTAACAATGATGTATATTACTTCCCTAAACTGAGAATTATGACATCCAGAATGATAATATAGTATATATTACTGCCCTAAATTGTGAATTACAATATCCTCGTTTTCTCCAAGTTTTTCTAAATAATATTATTTTTGTCTTCTAATCTTGTGAAAATAATTCAGTATAAGCTGCCATACAATTGTGAGTCACATTTACAGTGAAATGTCTTGTGAATATAGTTGGATAAAATTAAAGAGATGTGATGAGCTTATAAATATTACCAATTAGAGAATAATGAACAGTTACAGTACTTTAGAAATCCCTGACAATCCACCTAGGCATGAAAGGAATTGATGGCTTACACGCTATGGAGCAAAAAAAATGCCAAAAATAAAATTGAAAAGGAACTCTCACCAACTCGATAGTGCTTTCTTACGTAGATTTGAAGTCCTCATCAAATCCTTCAAGATTAACTGTGGTTTCAATATCTCTTGGAGCGCCATCTTACCCAGACCTCAGAAGTGAGGCTCTAGGAGTGCACAGCTTGAATGGAAAGTGCACTTGAATAATAAGAAAACATAGGAACCAACAACACATCCCAATAGAACAAAAATTGCTATTCTGAATGCCGATAGCACCAGCATAGGATAAATGGCAGACAAGAAACTAATGCACCCCATAGTGTCATATTCTTACCATATATCCATAATTTATTGGTCATCTCAGTTGCAGAAACCTTTCTCCACAAGTCATTCAATCAATGTTCACTATATATTCCATTCCAACTAAACTTCTGAAATGTGTATTGCACCAGTCCATTGCTCTGTATAGAATTGTTCTCTGTTTCCTTACAAACGCATTGCAACGAGAACAAAAGAAAACTCTAAAATATTATCAACAAACTGTTACGTTGCTGGGTGATTGACACTTAATTTGTCATGTCCTTTTCTTTAATGTCCCTTGCATTTCTTTAATGTCCTTTGCATTTATTAACTATTTCATTGCTAGAATTCATCGGCAGGAACTTGACGCTTGCATCACTTGTTTAATCATACTTGAATCCAATTTTTTTTGCAACACTTTGATTGAATGCCCATATAAATTGTATAATCTTCTTTGTAGTGCAGGCTCAATCACTATTTGAG
>VDFB02036802.1:0-29387 GCA_007258455.2 Sequoia sempervirens
TGAATACTTGAATGTAATTAGGAAATATCATCTCCTTCAATATGCTATAAATTTTGTAATTGTTCAAAAGCTATAATGCTGGTATACAAAAGAAATATGAAATATGTTTAATTGAATTTTATCCTTATTATTTTATGTAATGTTATGATTTAAAATAATAGAGTTTTAGCTCTTTAGTTTATGTGTGTAAAATTCTTGTTAGTTTTTCTAATCACCCATTCATAAATTTTAGCTTTTATTGTTTTATGGGCTTAATCATTACAATATTACTTTGAGGCAATACTAATTGCTTTGATTGCATAAATGAATATTAAAACCTGCATTGGATCTCTAGGTCCTAGGTCCTTTTTTGAAAATGAACTAGGATTAGCCTTCAAATACAACTCCAAAGGTGGCAAGTGAATTGTTTTGTGTTTCGAGTTAACATACAATGACTAGTTGAAAGGATTAGGTACCCCAAATTTAAATTTTCTAGGTTAATTTCCACAAATTATGGAATTGACCTAAAATCAATCCTAATGTATGCAATTTTGAACTTTTCTAAGAAAAAGGTAAATTGGAGGTGGGAACTCATCTCTAAAAAAAGTAGTTAAAGTTAAGTAAGTTTATGTTATATGCCATCTCGTAATCAAAATTAAACCACCAATATATAAATAACTAACTCAAAATTAGTCAAAATAGAGAGAAAAGTGTAAGCTATAACATTTTTACCATTAAAAGAGTAGAATATGATGGAATAGAAGATTGAACATCTATGAGACTAAAAATAATCTATAGGACAATATATCCTACGATTTTTACTTTTTAAAATGTTGATCTTCTATCATTCAATTTGATAACGAATTCCCTATTTTCTCCACCGACTCTTTACTAAATAAACTTTGAAATAAAAATATGCTAAACCATTTTGTACAAAATCTAAATGCAATGAGTGTTAAGTGGACCATTCATTATCATGAGAGATAGGTTCGCCTAATCACTACTCATGAAACATAGGTCAATGAATTTGATTCGTATAACTACACAATTGAATCATAGTGATATCACACTTTATACATAAAATAAATTAGAAAGGCCATTGTTTGCGTCTTTGCCTGCAAATGCTCTACCTATATTTATCTCAACAAGCAAAGACGTAAAAAATAATGTATAGAAAATGTAGCCTACGTATATCGGACCACATATTTGAATTGCAGGATGTTGTCGTATGGATAAAATACCGTTGAAGAAGAGAAGTAACAGAGCCGCTCGCACTGCAGAGCTCAAATGGCCATGGCAACGTCAACAGTCAAAACCACCTCCTTCTCTAGAACACTTTCTCCCACTGTGATCTTAGCCAATAATTACAATAAGAGGAAGAAGAAAAAGAAAAAACCCCGATTGACGAGATGCGAACTGTCGCAAGACTGGAAGCTAAGTGACGGGCCAAAGAGGAAATTTGTGTGGAAGCATCATGGTGGCAAAGGTCCTAAAAAACGGACGCCCTCGGATAAAATGGCGGAGTTTTTAGCAGAAGAGCGGCGCAAGCAGAAATATCAGAAGCACGTAGTGGAGGCCATACGAATTGTGCGTCAATTGAGCTCAAAACCTGCGGGTACTTATAATATTCGCCATGTCCTTTCTCGCTTCATTGGCCGGCTTTCCTTCAAAGAAATGTGCGTCGTTTTGAAGGAGCAAACAGGGTGGAGGGAAGCCTCTGAATTCTTTTCCTGGATGAAACTTCAGGTACATATTTAAGGGTCCTTTTTTCCCCCAAACTTAGGGTAAATTGCCCCTTTTTCATAAGAAATCCAAGAGAATTTTGTTTCATAGTAAATTCACATCCTTATTTATTTATTTATTTTTAAATTTGAACTAGCGATCAAATTTGCAGCCTACAGTATCCTTCATAAGGGACTGTAGCCCGCAAAAGAATTATAAAATCTGATTTTCCCTTCAAATGAAGGGCAACTTAAATTTTTTCTCTGTACTGTAAATTGAAAAAAAAAAATCATTTCTAAGTAGTGACGGTTCAGAGGCCCTTCAAAGGTAGTTTAAGGCCGCCCCAAAAAGAAACTAAAAAGATTACTGACAAAGAAAATCATAAATTACGTGAGGACAGAGTGCAGCCGTGGAGCGTTCGGAAAATCGACTATTTATCAATTTCAATTTCTCAATCATAACCTCTCGTACCTGGCACCCTCTATTTTGTGGATAATTCAAAGTTAGATGGTTTGTAGGTGCTCAACTCGTGAAACACAAAAATTAGTGTATGGCACCTCACACACCCTGTGGGAATCCACAATAGGGTTGTTTACCCTTCACCTTATGTAATTTTCATATTTTTACTCGTAGATTTTAGACCTTGTAACCAAATTCGGTAGTAAACTTAATCTTGCCAACCCACTTACATGGAGAGTACAATGGACGAGGAATTCGACTCTTCTGTTTATGCTGCTTCTCCTACAAGGAGAAATAAGTGACATGCCTGGCTTCGCTGCAGCAGCCACAAGTACCACCATCAGTGTATACTCTGAATGGTATTATTCAAGTTCTATCATTACCATATTTTGAACATTCCCTGTCTCCTTTCATCTGGTACCAAAGAATTTAAGGATAGTTTGACAATTATGTGGTCAATGCAATGGAAGCGTTCTTCCTGTTCACCAGGTTGCCTTTTTATATTTCTTTATTTGGACCGGAGTGAATTTATCTTTGACATTCACATTCTTAGTACCACACTACAGAGTCTGCGTTGGTGCTGCAAAATTTTGAGGCTAAATGCTCACAATAAAACAATCCTGGCAATGGAAGAGACATTATTTTATTTTGTCTATTTTTAATTTTTCGGGATATCTTAATCATCTTTTAATATACTATTTGGTTTAGTTAAGTTACTGGGACTTACATAGTGGTTTATTAGGGTTTCCGCACCGACAGATTTACTCTCTTTAACCCAACTCTGTCATTTAATACAATCAAACATAGAATAAGCGTTTGCTTTAGTCAAAATTCTCCTTGGACATGCACCTGGGTTTATAAAATGGGAATCTTATATGATCTATGGGACAATAAAGTACATAATGCAATTTGAGGCATAATGTTTACATGTTAACAACTTTGAGCTTTAAAGTTAGTTCTACAACAATTTTATTGTTATAGGGACATGTTTTGTAAATTGTTGATTTCATGCCTAGCAAAGTAATCTGAGTGTTTCGGGCATATTTCTTGTGCCTAAGAAATTGAAGCATCTTGTGTTCCTCTTTATTCTCAATTTCTCAATGAGGATATATCATACATAGACTTGATGTTTATTACGTGGAGCTTGTCTAGCTTAGCCAGGTCATTTGCTATTTCTTATCCACTACAAACATTTGGCCAATTGAGTGCTGTGTTATAATTTTCTTTATAACCCTTTGTCTTAATCAAAATTGACCAATCACTTGTGTCCAAATTTATCACGGGG
Organism: Sequoia sempervirens; assembly: GCA_007258455.2. Classification (NCBI taxonomy): domain Eukaryota; kingdom Viridiplantae; phylum Streptophyta; class Pinopsida; order Cupressales; family Cupressaceae; genus Sequoia; species Sequoia sempervirens. The sequence goes on from VDFB02036802.1 coordinate 3,446, forward strand.
AGCATATCCAGAAGAACCTTGATCATCATCATAGCATTGTTGGTTTATTGATTCAAATATGTTATTTCTTGTAGATTAAATTAATAAAACATATTGTAAATCAAAATTCATTGACAAACTGATTTGGTGGGCAGGCGAATAGGTCGGTAAGTGACTGGCTATTTGGGTGGTTACGAGGTTATGGCTTTTGAACAAGTATATATAAGTCACTTTTTATATGTAGAAGTTGTTTAGACTTCTTAGCCCTCATAGACCTTGTTGTTCATAAATAATAACCTCCATTCTTGTCATATTTTTGGGCCTTAATTTATACAAAGTGTTATCAAAGCTACTCAGAGTCATGAGAGGTTTGTGAGAGAGAGAGATTGAGAGGTACTCTAAGTCATGAGAGGCTTGTGAGGGAGAGATGAAGAGGTAGTTGAAAAGTGGTTGAGGAAACAAGTTTGTAAAGCATTTTTTGGTGGAAATTTGATGAGCATACGATAATACTGAGAGGGGGGGTTGGGGGTGTGGGGGGGGTTGGGGGTGTGGGGGTGGGGGTGAATCAGTATTACCAAACTTCTACCAAATTAAACATAAATAATCAATATGCAAGGTCTAACAAATTGCAACACAAGAACATTGGAATTTACGTGGAAACCCTTGTGGGAGAAAACCACGGCAAAATAATGCTTTTATATCATTCATTGATTACAATTTCATAGGCACCAACCTACAGGAGACACCAATTGTCATGTCCCCATCCTAGTCAGCACAGCTGGTGACGAGGTTAGCCTATCATTTGATCCTCGTAGGCTGACAGGAGTGTTCAGAGGATCCTTTTTGGCAGTTGCTTAGTGTTGGTTAGCTCCAGTTTGCAGTGTGTCAGGTTTGGGCCTTCGCAGAATCTTCCAGAGAGTCTTTTCAGAGAACTTTCTATTTTTAGAAAGTTAGGTCAGGCGGAAGCTGCTATTTCGGGCAGGGCACCTGGTGCACTTTATCAGCTCAGATTCGACCCAGTTCAGCAGATGGTTGATTTGACGGAGAAATAAGGAGTAATTAATGGATTATTAAATATTTAATAATTTGACTTTATTATAAAGTCACTTTATTGAAATATTAAAGTATTTAATTAATTGGCTCAATTATAAAGTATTTAATTATACTTTATAATATATTATTATTATGTGACTTAATGAGTATTTAATGCTCATTAAAAGTGGACGCCAATTATTTAATCATTTTTCCTAAGTTCGAAAGTGAAAATTAAATCATTTATTTAAATGATTATTTTAATGAAGGATTAGGTCGAACTTTTCAAGAGAGCATATATTACTCTTCACAGGCAAAATCGAACGATCTTGATTATTATTCAATTTTGTCTACTGAGCATCTGAGCTTTGGAGTTTGCAAACCCTAGGGTTTCTGGCGAACATCGTTTCTGGAGAACGTAACCTCTTCAGAGATCAGGCATACTGAGGCTGTGAAATACCAGCTGAAGATTGCACTTGGTGATTTCATCCAGAAGTCACAGATTGAGCTTACACATCCATTTTGGCAGAGGTTTTCAGAGGATATCATCAGCAGGCAGAGGCGACTTGAGTAGAGTTGAGTTTTCAGTGATCTGGCACAAATCCCAAGGAGGCCGTACTTTTCCCTATTGCTGCAGCAGGCCGTACAACTGTACTTTCAGGCCGTACTTATCAATCTTCTGAGGAAATGCCTTCATCATCTGTTATTTGGTGATTGCACATTGGGGCGCTTGGTACTCTGTGTTATTTGCATTGAGATCCGAGCTGGAGGAGATTTATATTATTTTCTGGCCGTACCATCACCAGCTACAGCAGCCGCCATCCAGGTTCCAATAAAAATCATTGTATTTAATTATTGTTCAGCTTTTGTGTATTGCAAAGTTCAGGAGAAATGAAATTAATGAAACGCCTTGCATTCTGAACACTTTCTATCGATTTCTATGCATATTTGAATTTTTATGAATTTATTTAATATTTATAGAAAAATCGCAATATATCATTTTGCCTGCAAAAACCTCAAAAATCACAAAAATCACAAAAACTTGCAAAAGATCTCAAACTTCAGTTAGGGGTTGAAATCGAGAACCACCAGGGTTCTGACAGTGGTATCAGAGCACAGATCTCCTGCCATCCTGTGCTTTTTCAGTGTTTATTCAGAATACAGTGCATTTCTGGGTTGCCTTTTATGAACCAAGACATTATTCAGTATACCAGAGGTATAGGGACAGGCAAAGACGAAGACTGGACAGGTCCTCCGATTCCAGAAGGTCAGACAGTATCAGGAGTGCTTGGTTTTCACAGATCCAGTTCAGACGGTAGTGAAAACAGTGTTGCAACCCTAATGGCAGATCGTGAGACTTCCTCAGAGACTCGCAGGGATCCAGGGAAGGCACATGCAGAGGGTGACATTACTGATGAGGAGTTTAGACGGAGACATGACAACATGATGGATATGATGTCGCAGTTGATGGGTACTATTAGGCAAAGACTCTTGGTAGGCAGCAAATTCAGTGTTCGTACAGATCATAACAGCCTAAAACATTTCCTTGGACAGCGAGACTTGAACGAGAGGCAGCAGAAATGGGTCAGTAAACTGCAGTCATATGACTTCGACATTACTTTCATTAAGGGAAGCAGAATATAGTAGCTGACGCCTTGTCTCGTAGACCCCAGTTGAATGCCTTAGCACAGATTACAGAGGATTGGAGGCATCGGATCATTGCAGAGTATGCTAAGAACCCATGGGCTTCTAGCATCGTTGACAGGACAGAGCAGGACGACAGGTATACAGTTGTAGATGACTTGATCATTTACAAGGGGCGGATTCTTTTGGTTCCTGGCTCTGAGGTACGGACTACAGTTTTGAGAGCCTTTCACGACCTTCCTATGGCAGGCCATCCTGGATACTACAAGACTTACAAAATGGTTAGGGAACGGTTTACTTGGAAAGGGCTGAAAACTGATGTTTTGCAGTATGTCCGTGAGTGTTCTGTGTGCCAACAGAACAAGCAGGAGCACACCTACCCTGTTGGATTACTCCAGCCACTTCCGATACCTGACAGGAAGTGGGAGTGTTTATCTATGGACTTTATCACGGGTTTGCCGAAAGCCCAGGGTAAAGATTGCATTTATGTAGTGGTCGATCGTGGTTGACTAAGTACTTCCATTTCTTCCGACATACTACTTTCACAAGATCAGCAGACCGCAGAGTTGTTCTTCGCAGAGGTTTTCCGACCGCGATGGATTGCCTCTAATTACATATCGCATATAATGTTCTGCTCTCATGAGCAACTTTTGGGCAGAGTTGTTCGACTTTGTGGGACCGAAATGGACAATCGAAGTACCGCCTACCATCCACGTAATCGGCTGACGTACGTAAAATTGTCAATAAGTGGGTGGAAGGTTATTGGCGCAATTATATAGCTGGTCAGCAGAGAGCTTGGGTGAGGTGGATTTATTTGTGCGAGTATTGTTATAACTCGACTCACCATATGACGATACAGATGACCCCCTTCATGGCTTTGTATGGGTATGAGGCGCCCAACCTTCTGGATTTGATTTTGAGCGATAGCAGAGTGCCGAGTGCAAGGGATATGATGCGCAGTCGCCAGACATCTTTGAGGTTCCTCCGGTGACAATATCCGCCATTTAACGATGCTTTATTGATCGAAGAGGGTTGCCGCAGCTGCGGTGATATGAAAATTTCATGTTGCACCGCATCGTCACCACTCGCTGAAGAGTGGGGCAGAGAAACTTAAACCTCGCTACTATGGTCCATTTCGTGTTGTCAGACGAGTGGGCGAGGTTGCTTATGAGTTGGACTTGCCAGATGATAGCAAGGTCCATAATGTATTTCACGTTTCTCGCCTGAAGAAGGCATTGGGTCAGCATGTTGTTCCCTCTCCAGTTTTGCCACCCCTTGATGATGAAGGGAAACTGATACTAGTACCTGAGGCTATCCTTGATATGAGAGAGAGACACCTTCGAGGCGCGTGATCGTGGAATATCCGGCCGGGCGGGAGACGTCGCTTGAGGATGCTACATGAGTCGAGGCGCATTTTTACAAAGATTCAGAAGGAGATTGCTTTGAGTGGACAAAGCAATTTCAGTGAGGCGACCGCCAGTGTTCCCCATCTCAAATAATGTCGGTGACGAAGTTACCATCATTTGATCCTCAGAGGTCGAAGCTGTGTGAGTGCCCGCAGGATCCCTTTTTTTGGCAGCTTGCTCGCTGTTGGTTGGGGTTCAGCTTGCAAGGCAGGTCGTTTGGGCCTTCGCAGAATCTTCCAGAGAGTCTTTTCAGCGAACTTTCTATTTTTAGAAAGTTAGGTCAGGCGGAAGCTGCTATTTCGGGCAGGGCACCTGGTGCACTTTATCAGCTCAGATTCGACCCAGTTCAGCAGATGGTTGATTTGACGGAGAAATAAGGAGTAATTAATGGATTATTAAATATTTAATAATTTGACTTTATTATAAAGTCACTTTATTGAAATACGGGAAAAGTATTTTAATACTTGCCCTAATTATAAAAGTATTAATTATACTTTATAATATATTATTATGTGGACTTAATGAGTATTTAATGCTCATGGGACACTTTTCATCTATTTAATCCATTTTTCCTAAAGTTCTGCAGGAAAACAAAATCATTTATTTAAATGATTATTTTAATGGAAGCATTTAGCCCGAATCCTTTCAAGAGAGCATATTACTTCTTCGCTGTGCAAAATCGAACATCTTGACATGGTCTTCAATTTGTCTACCGAAAGACCGAAAGCTTTGGAGTTTGCAAACCCTAGGGTTTCTGCTTAACATCAAGCCGGAGAACGAACTCTTCGTGAGGATCAAAGATAATTTACCGAGGTCGCGGAAATACCAAATGAAGATTGGCCACCGGTGATTTCATCCGTAGTCACATTGAGCTTACACATCCACGGGCAGAGGCTTGAGGATATCCCTGCGCTTAATTTGAGTAGAGTTGAGTTTTCAGCGATCTCGCACAAATCCCAAGGAGGTCGCATTTTCCCTTTATTGTCAGAAAGTCATAACCGTATTTCAGCCGTATTTATCACCCTTCAGGAAACGTTTCATCATCTCGTTATTTGCGGATTATATTGGGGCTTTGGTACTGCGGTTATTTGCATTGAGATCCAGCCGGAGGAGATTTGGCATTATTTTCGGGCCGCATCACTGGCCAGCTACTCGCCATCCGTGTTCCAATAAAAATCATTGTATTTAATTATTGTTCAGCTTTTGTGTATTGCAAAGTTCAGGAGAAATGAAATTAATGAAACGCCTTGCATTCTGAACACTTTCTATCGATTTCTATGCATATTTGAATTTTTATGAATTTATTTAATATTTATAGAAAAATCGCAATATATCATTTTGCCTGCAAAAACCTCAAAAATCACAAAAATCACAAAAACTTGCAAAAGATCTCAAACTTCAGTTAGGGGTTGAAATCGAGAACCACCAGGGTTCTGACACCAATCCCCTAGATTGTGCACCAACTTAGTAAGAGACACCAATCTCTTGATACAAGGCACCAACCTTGTCAAAATTGAGGTACCAACTCAATATGAGGCACCAACCTCTTGATAGATAAAGAATTGTTTTTCTTTTGATACTTCTCCTTCAAAATCTGCCTTTGAATAGTCTTCAATTGCCTTCTTCTTTACATAAAACTGCTGGTGTATATAAGATTTATTACTTTGTCTTTCACACACACTTCTTATTCCATTTATATCCTTATGTCTCTATGAAGAGAGACATCCTTTTGAAGAGTGATATTCTTTAAGAAAGACATGACCTTTTGTTAAGAGATGATCGCTGCCTTTAAACTCTTTTATTTATCCTCAAATGCTTCCATATATCCTATCACATATAATTGCTGCCTTCATAAACATAAACTCTGCCTTTTCATAATGAATTGCTGCTTCTTAATAAATGAAATCGCTGCCTTAGGAGATATATTAATCACTGCTCCTAATCCATCCTTTAGCATTCAAAATTTTGGCGATCTCATTGATATATATATGCCTTGGATCAATGTATGGTCGACCAGCATGTATGGTTGGCCCAAAACAAATAATAATTTAAATTTATTTACCAATAACATAGGTGCCAAGGGTAAACAAAAAGAAGTCGGCCATATATGAAATTTGTCATTAGTAAACACTTGTATTTAATTACAATTTTCCCTTGAACATATGACGTGACCCAAAATGATAGTTAAAAGATGGTGATTTAGTGGCCTTTGGCCTTAACAATTTCCTTCAAAATATTTCCGTTGACATCAATGACAATTAATCTAACAATCTCCCCCTTTGTCATTGATGACAACCTCATATAACATCTCATATAGTTAATCTACAAAACACTCTACTCCCCTTGTGTCATGTCCCCGAAATTGTAACACTAAGGTATAAAGCATCGAAAAGCAAGCAAATAAATAAAATACCTATTAGCCATTTAATATAACCATAATTATAATTATCAAAGATAATAATATAATTATGATTATCAAATATAACATTATAAATATAAAAATGTATTATTATGATTATGATCTATAATAAATAAATATAAACATATATATGAATATAAAATGATATTACTATTATAATATAATAATGACTAATATAAATAAACATACAATATACTAAACTATGCAAACACAATATAACCAAATATAAGACAGCAGTTACAAATGAAAGGACATCGATTACCTTAAATGCCACGATTCATATTGGCAGCGATTAAAGAATCAAAAGGTGACTACTAAAGACTGTCAAGGCAGCAATAAAGATCTTTAGACAAAAATTAGGACTGTTTAAAGTTAACGGTGGGGTTTCATAAAGGAGATTATGAATTAAGCGATCTCCTTATAAAGGGTGGTGACTCCTCAAAACAAAGAGATGCCACTTTTTAGAAGGATTGGGAGGATATATGGACAGGCAGATTTAAAAGGTATATAAAGAGAAGAGAGAGGAGGTACATAAGAGCAGACTAAAAGATCTTGGAGCAGACTTAAAAGAGACATAGGAACATACGTGAATGAAATATAAATGGGAAGAGGAAAGAGGCAGATCTAAGGAAGAGATAGAGGCATAATGATCTGCAATAATAATCTGGTAATATTCAGGGGTTATGAATTAAAATAATGAGGGTGACATTTAGGAATTATGAATTAAAATAATGCTGGTAATATCTAGGAATACAAGTGTGGTCAAAGGACACTAATAATTTATGCATATTATGAATTATACCTATTGGTAACCTACTCAGAAATCTTTATACACTTCTGAAATATTTATTTGATTATGCTATTATGCTTATATTTTCACCATTGTGGGAGGAGGAGGATTGCAAAGGGAATAGCAATGAGGCACTATCCTAATACCACCTCTATAATGGAGAGCCAATGCTATAATGGAGGACCAACTGTCATATGATGGAGAACCTATGTGTTCTATAATGGAGGACCGAGTGTCCTATAATGGAGAACCAATATGTTCTAGAATGGGGGACCAAGCAACCCCAATGTATCATGAAGGGATGAGGCAGGGCTGCAACAGGGAGAACTGCTAAGAGGGCACCCTATTGTGCGGCCCCCCCAAACTATCCCCGAGTGAATCAATTGTTGAAGAACATGAAGAGGGTCCTATGGTTGAGCCCTCCAAGGATATTAAATGCTTTGTGATTGGATTAGTAATTTGGCTTTGAGTTCTCTAATATTTAATTATGATGATCAGCTAATTAGTATTACTGTGGAAAATGGTTGTAATCTGCTAACCAATGTGATTATGGTAAATGGTTTCTGATTTGTGTGCAGGGCTTCAATCAGACGAAAGGTATTCTCTAACTCATCTGTTATTTGGAAATTAAGGATTTAGGGAAAATTTAGGACATTCCCAATTAGGGGACATCACACCTTAGCCCATCATTCAGACCCTCAAAGGCTGACAAAGGTGTTTAGAGGGTTATTTTGGCAGTTATCCAGCGTTTGGGAACATTACTCTATCAATTGATTCAGGTTTGGATCTTGGTAGGCATGTAATGTCCCCTTCTCAAATGTGATCGTTCAGTTGACCGTTGGCCTATTCCGGAGACCCGTAGGCTACTCGGATGGTGAAATTAGGGTTTCCTAATTTTGAGGAGGTTGTTGCTTGAAGTTTGGAAATTGGATTGCGGATTCTTTCTGGGTTTTCAGAGAGCTTCGCGGTGGTATGGTCAGTTTGGCGTTTCGAGCAACTTCATGAATTTACTATTTTTAGTAAATTCTATTTTTAGCAGTGGACAGGTTGGGTTCAGTTCAGTTGGTCTTCTTCTTCAGTTGGTTTAGTTGGCAATATTGTTTTTGGCCCTTGGGTGCATTTTTATGGAGAGATAAGTCATTTTCATATTATAATGTTTTATTTTAATATTATGACCCCCTTGGCCTAGCTGTATAACTTCATGTTGTTTTAAAAAGGAGAACTTTATGGGTGAATGCATCATCAGGTGAAAGATTAATAATTTGAAGGTTCAAAATGCTCAAGGTGAAATGGACGCCAACTTTTGGAGAAGATATTATTTTTAAATTAAAGAAATTGCCTTGGCAAAAAGTGTCATGTCCCCTTCTCAGTGACATCTCTTAGAGGACAGGATTGGCCTATCACACGACCCTCGTAGGCCGATAGACTGGATAGAGGGTCACTTCGGAGCTTGGCTCAGCTTCAGTCAGCGGAGTTTGATCAGTTGTCTTTCGCTGCCTCGACGGGAGACTATTTTAATTGCTATTTTAGCAGCTCGGGTGTGCAGCAGGTGGACCACCGCCATTTTTAGCAGCGATGGCTTTGGCGGCATCAAGATCACTTGAGTTCGTCAGATCAGACGGATCAGTCATCGGGTTAGAAACGAGGAAGATAATATTTAATGACATTAATTAAATATTAATTATTTAATGTTTATAATATAAAGTTATAATTTAAGATTATAACTTAAGTGATTTCTCACTGAGGGGTGCGCCATCATTAAAGGGGGCCAGTTTGACATTTAATTTATGATTTAAATATTTGACGGAGAACTATGGAGAAATAAGAAAATTAAAAGTCAAATATTAATTAAAACCCTATTTTCAAGGAAATCGCACTTTTCAGCCTTAAGAGGGTTTTGCATTGGGATTGGTGCCATTATGAGATTATTGAGAATTGAAACTGATCAACTTTGATCTGAGCCTGAGACTTTAGGGTTTCGAGTTCGACTTCCTTGGGGAACGAGCCATCTCCAGCGGAAAGCAATTCAGAGAGTGTGCAATATCACTTGATCTATTGCCAACAGAGGTTTTCTCATTCAGAGTAAACTACAGAGCTTCAGAGAAATTCATATCTTCAGTTATTTGCAGTTGTTTACATCCAGATACCTTCTATTGCTTTTGGCGCATCTTTCAGAGCTTACAGAGGGAGGCCGTACTGTTTTAATTATTGCTGATTGAGTGAGCCGTACTTACCAGGCCGTACTTCCTGTTTTCTGGCCGTACCATTCAGATCTGAGCCGTCTTTGACTTGGAAGAGAAAACGCCTGATTCCTTGACTTCCTACAGTCTCCAGTATTGGCGCATGCTACCTGGGCATCTTCAGAGGTTATCATTTGGAGGGAGGAGTGCATTTATTGAAGCAGCCGTACCATTCTGTACTTCTGCAGCAGCAATACCAGGTTTCTCAAATATTGTAAATTCATTATTTATTTCATTATATGTATCTGGGTATCATTGAAATCAGTAGAAAAGCTTGAATAAAGATACTGGCGCCTATATTCTTTCATTTCCAGAGTTATTTGATTTTAATTGAATTTATTTCAATTTATTGTCAAAATCGTACCTTTCAAGTATTGCTTCAAAAACACAAAAAAATTGCAAAAAAACCTAAAACGTCAGAAAACCTTCAAAAAACAATCAGAGACAGAAAAAGGGGAAACTGGGGTTTCTACAAAAAGGGACGCCATCTTGAGGAGGTTTGGTCAAGTCAAAACCCTAAAAAGCATCTTGAGGAGTGGGCGCCTATTCTAGAAGCTTCTGGAGGAGTCTTCTCAAATCTATAAAAGGGAGTATTGGGTCTTCAGTTGGTATCTTCTGTCTACCATATCGTTATGTTGCTGGATTGTCTTTAGGCACTCGCTTCGAGGAAAGCACACCTCCTAGCAATGGGGTCATCTTCTTGCTTGAAAGATAGCAACTAGTTGAGAGATATTTTGTAATAGGTTTGTCTTGCATTTCAGTTTAGTAGTTTGCATTTTGAAGTTCTAGTTTGCATTTTTCTGTTCATTTCTGGAGTTGCTGAATATCATTGAAGAATGTAAGAATTGCTCATTTCTCTTGAAATAAAATTAATATTGTTCTGGGCATTGAAGTAATCCCTTTTCCTATGCTGGGCGACCAATCTAGCAAAGTTTGAGATTTTATAATGCTCATTTGAATTTTTTTAAAAGAGAATCGCCCCTTTAAGAGGGCCGTACCATTCTGGGTATAGCTTTGGGTCTATGGAAAAATAAATGGAGTTCTTTTGGTGAGGTTTAAGCATTCAATTTGGGGCGCCATCATTCCTAGAGCATTCTGCACTTGGTTTCATGTCATTAGGATGAGTATTGAGCAAGATATAAGCATTTGAGTGAGTTGCTGAGTTGCTGTAATGTCCCCATTTTTTGGCGAGCATCAGAGTTCGTAAGATTAGCCTATCATGGGACCCTCGTAGGCTGATAGAGTGGTTAGAGGGTCGTTTCGGAGCTTGGCTCAGCTTCAGATTTGTCAGGTTTTGATCAATTGGCTTTCGTTTGGGCTCGTTCAGACATTTCTAGCATAAGTTGCTATTTTTAGCAGTTCTTGGCAGTCGGCGTGGGACCCTTGCTATTTTTAGCAGTATGGTTTTGGCAGTGTTCAGAATCACTTCAGTGTTCGTCAGCTTCAGACGGATCAATCATCGGATGAATAACGAGAGAGATATTAATATTTAATTGTATTAATTAAATATTAATTATTTGAAGATTATAATATAAAGTTATAATATTAAATTATAACTTAAGTGATTCTGTTTGAGGGGGTTGCCATCATCAGAGAGGGGCCAATTTGGCAATTAAATTTATGATTTAATATTTGAGCTGAGACTATGGAAATAATAAAAGAATTAAAAGTTCAAATTTTAATATTTCCTATTATTAAGGAAATCGCACTTTTCAATAAATAAAGGGTTTTGCCTTGGGAATTGGCCATTATGTGATTATTGAGAATTGAAATTGATCAACTTTGATCTGAGCAAGAAGCTTTAGGGTTTCAAGTTCAAATTCATTGGGGAACGAGCCATCTCCATTGAAGCAGTTCAGAGGGTGTGAAATAACACCTAATCTATTGCAGCTGAGAGATTTCTTCATCCAGGAGGAATCACAGAACATCAGAGATATTTATATTCAGGGTTTCAGATAGTTTATTTATCCAGAAGGTATCTTGCAAGTTAGGCGCACATATCTTTGCAATCTGAAGACACAGAGGGAGGCCGTACTTTCATTAATTGCTGTTGCTGTGGACAGCCGTACATTGTACAGCAGGGCCGTACTTCCATTTTTGAGCCGTACTTTGTTAAGAGGAGAAACGCCTTGCATACCAGACTTCCTATCATCATCAGTGGGGACGCCTATATTCTTTAGAACTGGTGATTCTATTGAGTGCCGTATTTTTCATTGATTGCTGATTAATTTCAGGCCGTACTGTTGTGTACTTGGCCGTACCATCAGCAAGGAGACGTGTTCTTTGTTCTAGCCAAAACGCCTATCTCTCAGGCTAGGAATCTTCATCAATCTTGGCGCCTAGGTATTTGGGACAATCTGCAACCATAGAACAAAGGGAGAAAGGGAGTATTTCATGCAGCCGTACTAGATCTGTACTTTCAGCTGCTGCAAAATACCAGGTTCTTTATATTAAATAAATTGCTGATTCATTGTTGCATGTTAGCAAATCTTCATTGTAATGCTCTCAGAGGATTAATAAATTATCTGGCAACATTGTTCTCAATAGATTTCATAAGTTACGGAGTTGAAATATTTTATTTGAAGTTATTATCGTTTTCAAGCAAATCGCAATTTCTCTATTTCATGCAAAAAAACCAAAACTTCAAAAAAACATCAGAAAAACAAACAGTATTGGAAACAGGGGGAAACTAGGGTTTCTACAGTTGCTGGTCTGTCACATCAGTCCTAGATAAGTGCATACTTGTGTGAAATTTGAGTTTAGAGAGGTTGGTTATGCATTGTGAAATCTTCTAGGTTATTGCAGCATTGAAGAACTTGAAAAATTGGGCTGTGGCAAAGCATTCTGATATATTGTAAGCTGTTTAGTAGTACTAATAGCAATTCTCTTCTTTATCTTTCATTTTATCTATTGTACTACCCACTGAATAAGTGGAAGAGGCTGGCTTGCCGTCTATTTACTTTCAGTCAGTAGTTATAGGGACCCTTTGACCATATGCTCGCCATCATTCGGCGCCATTCTTGGTTAGGGTTATTTTAGCTCATCATGCATTGATCCTCTGACCATATGCTCCCCATCACTTGGCGCCATTCTTGGTTAGAGTTCCTTTCCAGCTTTGCATCTGCATTCAGATCCTCTGACCAATGCTCACACCTTGCCCACTTCGGGATCCTGGTGTACATTTTGGTTAGAGTTGCTTTCCGCATCATTTTGGTTTAGTGCTAACCTTAACGGGTGCGTGTTGATTGTAATTTGCAATTGAAAAAGCAAAAAAAAAAAGGTTCGGTTCATTACAAGGCACTTTCAGAGTGATTTATAGATACTTACTATTTATAGTAAGTTAGACAGACAGGGGTTACTATTTCTGGCAGGGCACTTGGTTCAGTTGGTTAGCTCAGTCGTGACTCAGTTTGATGAATTGATTAGCAAACAGTGATTATTGAGGCATTTGATAATTATTAAAAGTTTATTAATTTGACTTTATAATTTAAAGTCACTTTAATGAAAAATTAAAGTAATTATTTAATGGCAAATTATAAAGTATTAATACTTTATAATAAAGAGATAAATAATATTAAATGAGTATTTTATTACTCATCAAAAGGGGATGCCATTATTTAATTATTTTGCCGAAGTCAACAAAGGGTGATTTAATTAATATTTTAAATGCTCATTATTTGCCTTTCTGAGAAGGGGTCGACTTATTGAGAAGAGATATATGTTTCACAAAGACAAATCGAACTCAATATGTAATGATTATTCTAATTTATCTATTTTTCTCTCTGAGAGCATTGGGTTTTGTGAAACAAGGGTTTCTGCAAATCATTGGGTTTTGGAGAACGTTCCCTCTTCAAAATCAGACATACTGAGACTGTGAGATACCGGTTGAAGCTTGTCAGTTGAGTGGCTTCATTCAGAGGTCATTACAGAGCTTATTGTGAAGTTTTTCATCAAGAGTTTGGATCGATTTACCTCCAGCAGTGAATCTTTTAATTGGTAGTGATCTATCCAATATTTGGCATAGGTTTCAAGGTGGTGCGGATTTCTCTTTTGCTGGTTTGGGCTGTACTTTTACAGCAGCAAGGGCCGTAGTTCTTTTGCAAGTTGAGATGCCTTGCCTTTTTGTCTTCTGGCTTCATCATTTTGGACGCTTAGGGTTTCTGGAGCCTTTGCATCAATTTCGAGGTGGGAGATTGCATTATTTCACTCAGTCGTACCATCTCATGCTTCTTTTTCAGGTGCCTGCAAGCTTATTCAGGTTCTCAATAAATAGCTTGCCTTTTTACTTGAATGTTTGAATCTCGCAGTTGTAATTATTCTGGAAGATCAATAAATCATCTGGCATCAAATTCTAAGTTGTACTTTGTCATATTTAATCTTCTGGTATTTTATTTTATTTTTTAAGTATTTCTTTGCAAAATCGCATTATCTCTCTTTATTGCAGAAACCTCAAAAAAATAAAAAACAACGAAAACAAACAAAAACCTTGCATTCTCATTCAGTGGTTGGGTTGAGAGACACCTGGTCTCCTACACTCCATGACTTAGCCCTTGCTTCGGGCCAGTGGGAAAGAATGCCCAACCCTTCCCTTGGGCCCGTGGGGCAGAAACTTGTGTGGGGTTTTTAGACAAACCACATAAGTCATGACTCACCCCTCCTGGCAGGATGACAATCAGTATGCAGACAGTTTCTATACAATTTCCAGGTATACAGCTATTAGCAATTCACTTGCATTTACATTTATTATGCTATGGAAGAGTTCAACATGAGTATATAGTTCAGTATGATGATATAACAAAATGGAGCAAGAACTTATGCCTAAAGATTATTCACCATATTCTATCAATTAAACCAATACAACAGGTTCCGATTAATTTAGTTCCATACATGTAAACAATATCATAGAGTTCTAACATTAGAGTGTAGAATCAACTTAATCAATATGCATGCCTACATGTTTATTATATTTTGATCAAAGCAATCTATAGTCTCAACATTAATTCAATATGATTTTGATTTGCATAATTTCAGTCATCTATCCCCAAGGATGCAGATCACTAGAGCTCGTCATACAAAAGGTATACAATTTTGGCGTATAATCATTCTAGGACTACACAGTCCGCTAGATTAAATGTTAAATACCAATTCTGTGGATCTATGTCCAAGTTTGATCTATTCAGGAGGCATGAATAACAGATTAAATATTATATTCCACAACACATGGACCGATTGAAGTTGGGTCAAAGATTCATGCAGTAACATCATGCCAGATTGAGGACACTACATATTAAAGCAAAGTGAATAATCTCACCTGAGCCACGAATTTTCTAGTCTCTCACCCGTTCTTCATGCCTCTGAACCATTGTTTTCCTTCCCTCATTTCAATGTTATCGAAACATGGTGTCTCTGTCTCCCAAGATGTGACTTTTGCTAGGGGTGTGACTCGTGCCCTTTTCTAATCAAATTTGTGTTAAGGCGTGTTTAGGACAATTAAATCGATTCACATTATTAGTTGATGATAAATTGAGAAACGATGATTTATTATCAAATCGATCATACTATTTATTTAATATTAATCAAAGCTAATTGATTGTGCATCATACGACTTCATATTGACATATGTTTTAAGTATATATAAAAAATGTATTTTGAACAATTAAATATAGCGTTTTTCTTCGGGGTTATGACAGAAAATGATAGCTCATGTCCAAATTAGTGAGGACAAAATGCAAAAAGACAACTTTACATTGAAGGAAAGAAAAAGGTGACGACCTAGGACCATGTTGAGGTACACAAAAATGATGAATCTCAAAAAGGATTGGCTAACTCTATCTAGAAAACAAGATTTGATGAAGGATCAACAGCCATATTAGTTTTATATTTGTATTGTGATGATGCAAAGGTTGACCAAGGATTGGGAAAGTTTCAATTGTTGGTGACAGGTGACAAAGAGATTCATGTCTTTACAGTTTTGGACAACACAAGAAGGGTACAACAGGAAGATAGAATTGCCTATTGTGGTTGTATCAAAATGGTGCAGTGGAAGCGTGGTGGACTTCCAACTTGGTTGTGGGATCCGACAATTTATATGATTGGTAAATTGCTTGATATAGAGAATAACAAAATTGCTGAAATCAGTTATATCAGAGTAGTGCAGTGAAAGCATGGCAAAGCATTCTATAGGTTCATTTGGGATCCTGGTATTTGGCCATGGTATTCAGGTATAGATTGCTTGGGGACAAGCAATCTCTGAGAAGGGAGGACTGTAATGTCCCCAATTTCCGACCAGCCAATATTTAATTAATTAAATATTATTTTGTCCTGAATTAATAATTGGGGCATTTATATTTAATTAATTAATTATTTATTAAAGTGACTTATTTAAAAGAATGGAGCAAATATTAAAAGGGTTATTTTGGTGGTGAAAAATATTTAATATTAAAATATCATGTCACTTTTATGAGGGAAAAAGAATTAATATTTTAAAAGTGAATTTTATATTAAAATTTCGAAAAGTTCCCAAGAGGATTATAAAATGGGGCTAAGGGGTTCATTTGCCAGACATGCTTGGTTGATATCTTTGTTATTTTGGTTGGAGGAGCTAGTTCTTCTTCTTCTAGGGTTTGTGAGGACAAAATCCCTTGTAGGCAACATTCTCTACGTTGTTGGAAGACACAGTCTTGAGAATTCTTGGTGATTTCACTTCAGGAATCACAATTGAGCTTCACTGCAGTCAAAGATTCGTAGTTCGAGCTTCATAGATACATTTCAGATTTGAAATATCATCCTATAGAGTAGATTGGAGATCATTAGTAGCAGATTTGAGGAGCTATAGTGGCTTTCATGCTGGCCATACCATTGTCCAAAGCTGGTCGTACATTTTGAGAGGATTTTGGAGTATTTAAAGGGGCGGCTATGGTTTTGGGAAAGCGTGCTACTTTTTGGGAGGTCGCCTAGGGCTGGAGAGCATTGTGTTGGCATCATTTCTTCCATTTGAGGTGTTACTTGCAGCTGACATCCATTTTCAGAGAGTTTCTGTAATGTACTAACCCTTCAAAAATGTAAAAATTTCTAATTTTTCACCATACGAGTAAATAAACAGAGTAACAAACCATTGTAATAAATTTTTTCTTTTCTTTATTGATATTATATGAACAAGATACCATAATAAATTACAATAAAGATTCCATTTCATTACAATAACGTCACAAGTTACAATTATACAAGTGTAATGTCCCCTTCTCAATTGTGATCAATTCGGTTGACCGTTGTCCTATTCCGGAGACCCGTAGGCTACTCGGAGGGTGAAAATTAGGGTTTCCTGTTTTTGAGGAGGTTGTTGCTTGAAGTTTGGTGATTGGATTGCGGATTCTTTCTGGGTTTTCAGAGAGCTTCACAGTGGTATAGCTCGCATGGTGTTCTGAGCAACTTTCTGAATTTACTATTTTTAGTAAATTCTATTTCTGGCAGTGGCCCTGTTGGCTTCAGTGCAGTAGGCTCCTCTTTGCAGTCAGTTCAGTTGGTATAGTTGTTCTTGACCTTTGGATGCAATTTTGGAGAGAAGTATTTTAATCAAAATATTGCTTGGAGGTTTGGGACGCCAACTTTTGAGGAGAAGGTAATTTTTAAATTAAAGAAATATTGCTTATTGAAGTTTGGACGCCACTATTGGAGGGATATGGGTTCAACACAAGTTTGAATATTGCTTGACTATTTTGGGGCGCCCTTCTTGAAGTTTCTAGAAGATTCTCTCAAATCTATAAATACAGGCCTCAGCTCTTTAGTTCTTGTCATGTCCCTCAAAATGGTATCACTAAACTATCTAGCGCCTAAAGACAAATACATAAATAATACACAAAATACTAAAATATAAGTATAAGATATTTAGTTATTATAATAGTCATTAGAATACCATATAGATAAATAAATAAATTTATATAATAATAAATCCAATTTATAAATATAATCTATATTCGAAATTACCCAAAGAGATTATAAATAATAAATAAACTAACATACACTTTAAATGAGCTTTTTATAAAGCTAATCGATGTAAACCAAAAAGGAAACAACATATAAAAAAAATATATAAGATCAAATCCCCGTCAAGCTTGTATGAGTCGGGTCAAAAGAGAGCTGACCATTGTGGCATCGGTTCCAGCAAGTAAAGTGATGCTTGAGAGGAGGACACGCCCATTAGGAGGAAATAATAAGGATGAATGGGTTGGAGTCGGGGGAAAAATAATCTTCATTTTCAGAGCATAAGTCAAAAACGGCGATTGTATGAAGTCAAATCAGAGCAAAATAAACCTTTCCAAGCTATCACAATGGAGGGCCACCCGAATACCAATAAGAGCTAAAATATGTATCACAGAGGACGTCGTCGTCTCCTTGAGATCATACTTATCTTAATGAGCTGGTGGCCAAAATTGTTATAAGACTTCGATGGAGTAAGGCTATCGGTACCCTTGAACAAATACATAGCGATAAGTCATTTATTGTGGACAACGGTAATTTACAATTAGGAAATATCGAAGTTACAAGATATTTCGGAAGGCATGGACGAGTAAGAGGAATACTTAGGCAAGTATGGGATATGCTTAAGGGAGGTATATATGCGATAAGTAGTCATGGACGAAAATATTAAATACATATACAAGAAGATCAAAGTGCTCCTGGGAGGGAACAAATGATCACTGGTGAAAAATAGATGTTCGCTGAATAGATAATTACTGGGAAGAATATCTAACATCATTGGTGATGCAATATAGCATTGTTTGGTTGCCGTAGAAGCTTCATAATATTGAATTGAAGAAATGACTTAAGGGAGAGTTATCGGGAATGAAGGGAGATACAGATAACAGGCAAAATAAGTTACTGCAACAGTGATTATATTCAACCAGTGAGGCAAGATTAAGTATTGGTGGAAATAAGAGGAACCAAATATATCCTGATGGGAAGAGTAGTCTTTGGGATCCGATCAGACACAGAGAGGTAAGTATTGTAATATATATTTAATGAAGTTTATATTCGCTTGTGTGTATTGAAGGGAATAATAATACATTACTAATTCACATCTCAGTTATTGCTATAAATATATTTAATATATATTTAGGAATGTCGGGATTCACTTACGAATATATCTAAATATGTTGTGATGGTTAAATGTAAATGACAAGTATATATATATGCATTGTGACCGCAACGTATTTTAGCACATTATTATGTATGAATGTAATTGAATATCTATTAGGATGGATAAGTATATTGGAAGTTAGAAGGATATGGTTAACAATTGATAAATGTATATTCAGATGTATATATATATATATATATATACATATATATTAGATTCATGGAAACATCATAAGTGGTGGATATATATATATATACGACTAACCAATAATGATGCTTGCAGCAATTATTGACCCTTAAAATGGCTCTATTCATTCGCTACAATGATAAATGGTATAACCGAATTCCATCTATAAATCTTGAAAGATGTAGTATCTAATGTACGAAGGAAATATATTATAAAAAAATCATTCATAATGAGTAATAGGGATGTTTAATGTCTAATTTATTGATCTCTAAACGTTCTAATATCTCTTTGAGAAATACTTTGTATGCAAGATTTGGGTTTTAAGTGTTTCCGTCAGAAAGGGGACATTACAGTTCTTCATGTCTTGTCTACTATACTGTTATGCTGCTGGAATGTCTTTAGGCAAGCTTCGAGGAAAGCATACCTCCAAGCATTTGGCTCATCTTCTTGCTTGAAAGATAGCAACTAGTTGAGAGTTGGATTGTAGTTGGGTTGTTTGCATTTTGTTGTGGGTTTCTTGCATTGTAGTTCAATTTTTGAGCATATTAGTAGAGTTTTCAGAGTTGCTGATTACACTGGCTGATTGTAAGTTTTGTTCATAGACTCAAAAATAAAAATAATATTGTTCTGGGTATTGCTTATTTCAGTTTCTATGCTAGGGGCGACTAAGTGTACCAAATTGCAGATTTTTTAATGAAGAGTTTGAATTTTCCTAGCAAAATCGCCCTTCCTTGAGGGCCGTACTATTTGGGCTGCATTGGGATTTGTGCAATATTTAAAATCTGTTTTTTGTTGCATCTTTCTTGATAGGAACTTGGGCGCCTTCACTAGAGTTGTCATTTGCATTAGATAGCTGGTCATTTGAGTGAGTTTTGGGTGAAATATAAGCATTTTAATGAGTCTCTAGGTTGCTGGTTATGCATTTTCAGTTGCAGGTCTGTCAAAAATCAGATTATAAAGTTGGTCCTTTGAGTGGAGTTTTGTGCCTAGGCATTCTTATTGAGCATGGGAGAGTTTATCATATTGTTGCAGCATTATTAATCTCTTAATCATGTGTTTTTGGCAGGCATACTATCTTATTGTAAGCTGAACAGTAGTATTGTCAGCATTCTCACTTCTTATTTATTTACTGTAATTCTCGTTGAATAAGTGGAAGAGGCTGGCTTGCCGCCTATTTAATTTCAGCTAGCAGCCTTAGGGACCCTCTGACCATATGCTCGCCATCTCTCGGCGCCATCTTGGTTAGAGTTACTTTCAGCTCAGCATGCATAAGATCCTCTGACCATATGCTCGTCTATCCTAGACGCATTCTTGTTTAGAGTTCCTTTCCAGTTCTGCATTGCATCTGATCCTTTGGCCATATGCTCACACCTTTCCCAACATCGGGATCTTGGTGTACATCCTTGGTTAGAGTTGCTTTCCGCATCGTTTTGGTTTTAGAGCTAACCTTAACGGGTGCGTGTTGCATTGCCTATTGTAATAAAAATAAAAAATAAAAATTGGTCCGGTTCATTACAGTGGTATCAAAGCCATGATCTTGCCAACCTGTGCCCTACAGTGATTAAGTTGTCAGATGAGTGACTTTGATTGTAGATATTACACCAGAAGTCAGGCCAGAAAACAACAGTCACAGTTTCCGCCAGTGCCAGAAGCAGAAACCTTTTCAGAGGCTTTAAGAGAAACAGGGAAAGCAGTAGATACTGGAAAAACAGTTGAGAACATGTCAGATAGTCATAAGCAAGCCATGGATGAGAGAGAGGATAGGATGGAGAAGAAGTTTGATGGGATGATTGAAATGATGTCCCGTTTGTTTGCAAGAATGGATCAACAGGTTGCTCAGAATCATACTCCTAGTCAAAACAATGCCACAGGTGAAAATAGTGGTGCCAATGGAAACAATGGCAATGGGAGAGACATGACTATTGGCCAACATGAGGCCACCTCTAGAGGATCAGCCTCTAGGCCACTCTTTCCTACATTCACTCAGAGGGAGGAACCACAAGTTGAAGCTGCTGTTCGTTTTGCAGATGATGCCAGGCAAGCCTACATGGAGTATGCCACCTTACCCTTTGATCTTAGAGACCAATGGTCCTTTGATCAATTCTTGAACCATAGAAACAAAAGAAACGAAGGAAGAGCTGATAACCGAGCTCCTATGGCTCCTAGAACTGACTATCAGCAAGCCCTTGGGAAGGTGTCATTGGCTCACTTCGATGGAAGTGATAAGTGTTCAGCAAGGTCGTGGGTTCAAAAGTTGGACAACTACCTATTGCTAAGGCCCATGATGGAGGAAGATGCCATAAAGTTTGCAACGTTGCATTTGGAAGGAGCTGCCCATGAGTGGTGGTACCATGGTTTGGTCACGCTTGGCCACAACCTCATTCGAACCTATGATGAATTCACCAATAAGTTGATTGATAGGTTCGACACTAAGGATCCTGAAGTGAAGTTTCACGAGCTTGCACAATTGAAGCAGCATGGCTCCTTGGATGCTTACATAGCTGATTTTCAAAGGCTTTCCGTGATGGTGCCCAACATCACTGAAAGAAGGTTGGTAGTATTGTTCTTTGAGGGATTGGTTGAACCTTTGAAAGGGTGGGTTAAGGCTTTCGATCCACCAAGTCTCGAAGAAGCAATAAAAAAGGCTCGAAGTATGGAGTTATCAGCCCCTAGGCCAAAGTTTCCGCCCAAGCCCTGTGGCCACAAGAGGGACAAGAAGCATTTTTCAAATCAGCATAAGAAGTTTCCACCCAAGTTGACTGATGAGTAGCGTGACCAGCTTAGAAAAGAGGGCAAGTGTTATACATGTTTGGAGCCTTGGATTAAGGGTCATAGATGCTATGGAAGAGGGCGTTCTAACCCAATGGGGGCCTATTCTGATTATGGATCAGAATCTGATATGTCTGATCAACAGTGTTATTTTGGGGACAGCGAGAAAGAGAGAGCCCCAGAAGAGTCCGATCATGAGCAAGGAGTTGGGGGCCCTATTGCCCAACTCTCTAGTTTCCAAAAGAACGAATCTTTCAAGGTTCGTGGTGGGATTGTGTTGGCGTTTAAATTCGCACCTCTGGAATGCGGATTTGAAAACGAACAGCTATGCATAGATAAACTGCTCTTCAAATTAGGAGGGGAAGCTCCCTCTTGCTGATGGTGTTGTAAGAAAGTAAACTAAGAACTAAGTTGCCTATCTTTTTGATCAGCTTAGAGCACAAGGTTTATTAAAGCACAAACGCCGCTGAGATTTTCTGATATAAAGTTCAAACTACGACTAACTTAAACTAAAGACGTTCCTAACCTCTCAAGTAATAGCAGAGCAAGAGAAGCTAGAAATTAACAAGGTTGATTCTCTGACAAAATACTTTAATAAACTCTATTCCAACAAACACACACACTTCAATGTAAGCTGAAATCTAGATCATAAAAGTAGGAACATAAATAACAGAAATCTGAGATTTTTGACCAAGGCAAAGGAGGCTCATGATTTTATTACTCAAATCTCTGTAACAAAGCTCACTTCTAACATGCCTTGAACAAGAAATTGCAGCTAAAGAGGCTTGCAATCTTGCTCTTCACACAATAGAAACAACAATCACATTAACTCCTTGTTGGCTAAAGAGGCTCAACAATTTGCTATCACAACACAATTGAACAATACTTGAGCAACAAATAGAAGGCACAATATGCTCAGCATTTTGTTCTCACTAGCACGGTTCCAACAAAGTGAACTGAAACTGAATAACAACTTGCTGCAATACAGGCTCGCAATTTGCTATGACAATAACTGTTAAAGAAAACTAATGAGCAAAGGCTCTTATTTATAGAGAAGCAGAGGAATAGGGAACCCTAAAATCTCCTTGCTTTCACAATCTAGGGCTTGCTTTCAGCAAACAAGCTTTAATACTAAATCTAAAAAAAAAAAAAACATCTAAAACCCTAAAAGCGGCGGGAAACGCCAACTATTAGATTTTATCTTCTTTCTCTTCTCAAAGAATGGATAAGGATCATTCCAAGAATAGAAAGAAAGCGGGAAAGAAAGCTTCTAGAAGAAAGCTGCTTTAAAGCTCGATCACATCCTCTAGGAAATTAGAAACTATGTCCCGGTTCGGTGCGTCTATGCCCTCAATAGCAAAGCACCGCTTTTCAAGAATATCTTCAGCATCTGCGATAGATCTTAGGAAATCTTCGACCTCATTGGCTGCTTTCAAACTTTGCTGACATCATGAAAGTGTGACTAGGCAGAGTCTTATGTTTTTCCTCCATCCACCTCTGTGCAATCTTCTTGCTATATTTGTCTTTGTGCATATTCCATATCTTTTCGCATTCACCCTTTGAGAGAGTTATGCTTTCAGGCCATGGGGGAATGGAAAAACACTTCTCGATCATATCAGGGTTTAGACTGCAAATCAATCTGCCATCTGCTGACTGGGTCTCCCTTGTGGCTGGGTTGTAATGCTTGATGCAAGCGATTACAAACTCAAGACTTTGAACTGATATAGGAATAGACGCTGCTGCGAGGAGTCCAGAATGTCCCAGGTTCCTAATTGAGGTGTTGCCTGCGCTCTCCAAGGCATGTAGATCGAACACCGGCTTGATATGATGCAAGTCCGTCTCAGCCATTTTGATGTAGTCATGATAGAGAGCTGATTCAGTCTTGAAAACATTGGGAGTGTACTCCATTTTGGAAAACTTGAAGAACGACTGTAAACTCGCCCTAGTTCTGACAAGTTTTGAGCAATTTCTATTTTTAGAATGCTGATTTTCTCGCTCCAACGAACAAATTTTTTGAAAATTTTTCTGAGATATGGGTTTTGCTTAGAATTTCGATGCAAGACAACCCATATCGTCCGTTTTTGAAAATTTTGAATTTTGCCTGAAAAAGCAGCAAACCCTAATTACTTCAATTTTCCCTGAAAAAAGCTGGCACCTGGGTTTTGTTCAGAATATGATTAGAAATGGACCCAGTTGATTAGATTTGTAAAATACTGAGGTTTGATCGAAAAAGCAGCCAAACCTAGAATTTGAAATTTTCTTGAAAAAAAGTTGTGATATGGGTTTTCTTCAGAAGACTGATTGGAAAGGACCCAGATGGTTGAAAACTGCATGCATTGAGGATTTCACTGACATGCAAAATAAAAGCACTCGCTGCAACTTGATGAAGTTCTTGAAAATTCCTTCAGAAGAACAAAGTGAAAAGACCCAGATGGTTGAAAAAAGAAATGCCTTGGCCTTCTCTTTGAAAAACTTGATCTTCTGGATGAAAAAGCTCGAAAAAGCAAGGGTTTAAGTTGCTGGTCTAAAAATTTTGATGAAAAACAGCAAGCTATGCTCTTGAATCTTGAAAAATATCTTCAAACTTGTTGCTCCAACTTTCTCCCTTGAATGCTACCTGCAAAAATAATGAAAATAACATAAAAGAAAGATGTTAAATAGACTTAGGGTTTTGTTTTTGCTTTGCTTTCTTTTGCTTTTATTTCCAAAACACTAAATCTTAGCTTTCATTGAACTTGGACGCCTCTTTCCTCTCTGGTGATTTTGAAACTTTTGAAAATCTTGAAAATTTTTTAAGGCATGAGAAGTTGGGCGCCCTTCTTCACCAGGGGCGCCCACTTCACCCAGTGTTAACCAAATCTTTAATATTTTCAACTTTTGATCATTTTAACCTCCAACTTCGCCTCTGATTTCCCGTTTACAGAATGATCCGACAGGCGAGCTGAAAGTTTCACGACGGAGCTTGACTGATTCTGAGAAAGATGTTCTGGAGGCACCTTTGGCGAAAAACTTGATCTTGACCTCCGAATCCATAAGAGCCTTTTCCTATAGATGATCTGATCGAATCTGGTGTTCCAGGCGTCGGATCGACTGCCAGTTGAGCTCATCGCGAAGTTGACGAAATACGAAGAGGGGTCTTATGGGATGAATTTTATCAAAAGGTGGATTTTGGGCCCTCAAAAGTTTGGGCGCCCTTCTTGACTGGGGGCGCCCCTGTTCACCAGAGTTAGTTTATTTTTATTTTTTTGATTTCTTCCCGTTTGCTTCTGAATCTTTGTTCTTAACCTTTGTCAGACTCCCTATTCAGTGCTTTGTATCTGGTGATTGCGACCTCCGATCAACGTGCTGGATATCTCGTTGGAAAGCTGGATCAACCGTGAAGAAATCATATTAGACACTCGTCTACAGATTCATCTGTTAGGACCCTTGAAAACTTGGGCGCCCACTTCACCTGGGGCACCCAAATTTGTCAGACTTAGCCATTTTTACCTTTGACTGCCTTCAGAGCTTGAAAACTTTATTTTGTACCTCCGACTTCGATTTGAATCTGCTGGAGATTGGGCAGTCGGATGATCTGACGAAGGCAGGTGTGTCGAAGCTGATTGAATACTGAAGAGACTGAGCACTTTGACAAACCCTAATTGTTGGATTTGCCCCTTCAAAAGGCTGGGCGCCCTTCTTCACCAGGGGCGCCCACTTTATCCACACTTAGTCAATTTTTGATACTTTCTCATTTTCTCCTTCTGACATCGATTACGATCTCTCACGTTCGCTTTTGGTCCAGGATATTTGGATGCGCACGATGACTACTGTTGGCCCCAATTCTGTTTCCGTGAGAGTGAGCAAGTTTGTGTTGGAGATACAAACCCTAATTTGACATGATGCCCAAAAGATGGGTAACTACAGAACATACTACGGTTTAGCGTTGAAAATTTTCATCATTTTCATCTCTTCTTTCGTTCTTATTGTTGGCGACTTCATATGGAATCTGGTGAATGCTTCGATGTTGAATCGGCGCTGGCGGTAGAATGACCTCATTGATGACCACCGAACTCCAGTTATGCTTACGAGAAAGCCAGAATAGACCCGATGGAATAAGCCCATTCTATTTTTGGGTCGGTACGCGACCTAATATGGAATATTTTTGAGCCAATCAAAATCAGTTCGAACCCTAACGGATCAACTTTCTATTTTAGAAACTTTCTATTTTTAGAAAGTTTTGCCAGTATCCATTTCCAAAGAAACCCAAAAAGACCCAGAAAAATTTACTATTTTTAGAAAATTTCTAAAATAGCAGTTTTCCTAAAAAGGAGGGATGAAAAACTGAGATCTGGGTTTTGG
>VDFB02036803.1:0-19229 GCA_007258455.2 Sequoia sempervirens
TATCTTCTAGACCTAGATATTCCTAGGAAAATTTCCAAGTAGGGATTTTAAGGTTTATAGGTAAATTAGAGTCAACTTCATATACCAATTGGTATGGGGAATTCCCTAATGTATCTTTTACTCTAGTTCCATCTACCCATAATAAAATTTTCAAGAGAGTATGCCACTCTCTAAGTTTCTTCTTAATTAAATTTTTGATGATATCCAACAAGCTTTTGTTCATTGATTCAATTATCCATTTCCATAGAGATAATAGTTTGAAGACAATTTTAAAATGATTTATATTTGAATGCCCAACTATAAAATTGTAAAGAAGAAAATGTAAGATCATTATCACAAACCAAGGAGTAAGGAACGCCAAACCCGGCTATAATTTTTTCTTCCAAAAACTTTATCACTATTTTAGTTTTGCATTTTTTGGTATAAGTCACTTATGTCCATCTTGTATAATAGTTTGTGATAGTTAAAACATACCTATGTATCACAAAGGATGGTGGATTAATTTTTTTTATAAATTCAAGTCCCCATTGTGCAAATGGGCGTAGCTCCATGCTCCACTACAATGTTTGAGTTGCATATCTTCCTTTGGTGGCAAACATTTGACATGTATGATAAGACTTTACATGGCCCAATGTATATTTGAACATAGTTGGCCAATGGTATCTCGCTCTAAGAATTTGATGTGTATTCGCAAGATGGGATCCATGAGAAGTTTCAAATTTTTTTCATGCAATTCATCGATAACCTTATCAACTTGTGTACAATTTAGGCATCTAAGATATATGTCATCATAATTTTTTCTAAAGATAATTCCTCCCTTTATCATGTAATTTTGAGATTTCACCCTCAATGCTATTTTTTGGGAAGCTTTGAAATGAGGTGGGCACTTATTGGTGAGAAAGTATTAGAAAATTTCTAAATACCAATGATTTGTAGATACAATATATACACAATATATTATTGTCTTGTAATTTGAGGATCAACTTCCACTATATTTTTCATCAATGCTTGTCCTCTAACAAGATTCATAGGTGTAATCTCAAGATCAAATTCATATAGAATAGTAATCCATTTTTCTCTTCTTTCACCAAGCTCTCTTTGCATTAAAAGCATTTTCACTATAGAATTAGGAACTATAGTTGTAACTTGGCTTCTTAGGATATAATGATGGAATTTCTTCACATCTTTAACCAAGGCAAGTTTTTGTCTTTCAACATCTAGATATCTTAACTCTACATCTTTAAAAAAAGCACTCGTGAAAGCAATATGCTTTACCTCCTTGGCATCATTCCTTTGTATAAGTACTTTCGTACATGTACATTTTGATATAAAGTAATAAATAAAAAATGTTTGTGTAGTTAGAACTAGTTAGAATTAGAGCATGTTTTATTTCCTTCTTAATGTCGTCAAATACAATTTTTACCTACATGTCCATTTTATCTTCATTGTCTTTTTTTAGCATTGTGTTCAATGGTTGCACTATCTCTATAAAACATGTAATAAACTTTCTTACAAAATTAATCTTTCCCAAGTAATACATCAATTTCTTCTTACTTCTTGGCAACTGGAGCTTCATTATTGTGCTCTCAATTTGGATCAATAGATATATTATTCTCTAAGATAACATGATCGAATATCTTTCCTTTTGTAACCCCGAAGATGTAATTCTTAGGTTTTAACAATATGCCATACTTCTCACATCTTTGTAACACTTTTCTCATATCAATTACATGATCCCCTTTATTATTTGAAAATATGGTGATGTCATCCAATATGGTGACGTCATCCATGTAGATGATGATACATTTCTCAATCAATTCTTTGAAGGTGATGTTCATGGCACCTTCAAATGTAGCATCGATATTGATAAGGCCAAATGGAATTCCCTATAGGTGAAATTTCCCCACTTCATGGTGAACGTGGTCTTTAACATGTCTACTTTATCAACCATGACTTGGTTGTAGCCTGAAAAATGGTTCAGGAAGGAAATCATTTGTGATCCATTGACCACTTATAATACTTGATCTAGTGAGGGAAAATGATAATTAAATATTTTTCTGATACCTTGTTCATATTTTGAAAAACAACACACAATCATTTATCTCCATTCTTTTTTTCTACTAGCACTAAGTTTGCCACCCATGTTGAGTGTCCAATTGGAAAAATTATTCTTGCAAACATTTTTTTTTTACTTCCATGAAAATTAAAGGTTCTAGGAGTGCATAAACAAGTTGTTTCTTTTGTTTGAAGGGCTTGACTCAATGCTTCAAATAAATAGTGTGGATGATTATACAAGTATCATATGTCTTGAAGTCTTCATAAGTTCATGTTATGACATGATGATAATGTTTAAGTGCTTTGGCAATACCTCTTCTTTCTTCTATTGTGCATACTTTATCAATTAGCACATTTTTAGGTTCCTTTTCATTGGCCAAATTGAATAACTCGTATACACCTCCATCAGTTTTAGGGAGATCATTTTGTTTTATCATTCTATCTAAATCAAACAATCTAAATTCCAATTCCACCATTCCCTTTTGAATAGTGTTGTTCTTCAAGTTGACTACACCATCTTCGTCTAATTCCACTTCTTGTCTATCTTCTTCATCAATCACTTGCACTTCAAAGACTCCACTATTAGTGATGAAATCCAAGATATGGCAATCACCTTCTAATACCTAGAAATTAGTCACACTATCTGCTATGGATTACATCGATACTAACTCCAATGATAATTTCTTCAACTCTGAATGAATGAGGGGTTCCAATGTGCTTTAATTATAGTAACCAATGCATTAGCTTGGTGGTTAAACTTTCTTGGGATATGCATAATATTAAACGAATTGAAGCTCTCTATGAGATCCCACACTCTATGTCTATAGTTTGATAATCTCTTATAGTGGCAGACATACTATTTTCTTTCTTGTCTTATGAAAAGTTCTAAGTCTCTCAATAAAATAATATAAGATAATTAAGATAATATAATAACAATATAATAAAATAAAATAAAAAAGTGAAGATAAGATACGATAAAATAAGATTATAAGATAATAATATTATAATAAAAATATAATAATATATTAACAAAAATAATAATATATTAATAAAAGTATAATAATATAATAATAAAAAAATTAATATATTAATAAAAATATAATTATCTATATAATTAATATGATATAATAAATATTTTTATAATTACATATAGATGGTTAAAAAATCCGTGAAAGAAAAACAAAAATCTACTTTCTATTTTCATGTGCAATGATTTTTTATTGATTTTTTCAATTATTTAAAAAGTGGACAGTATCACAAAATTCTATTTTCATTGTTTAATTACACTAAATTTTATTTTTTCCATCTAATAAGTCATACAATGATTTTTTTATTTATTTTAAGTTTGCTAATGAAAAAATAAATGGCTCAATATCCTTCAACATATTTTGTATAAATTATCTTGTAGATATATATATACCAGTGTAATAATATTTGAAACATACAATTGAAAAATAATATCCTTGATGTCTTTGCATAGATTTATCTAAATATAGATATACTAGTCTCATTAATTAATGGTAAAAATTGTAGATATATAATATGTGACAAAAAATTCTTAAACTAATAAAAGAAATTTTCGCGGCCTTAAAGAGACATGGGAGAACTAAAAATAAAGACTCCTATTTTTAATTCAGAACAGCATTCCAATTTATTTTTGGTGAAGGTTTTATGATCCTATCCCCCAAAAGAACCTAAGTTTAATCTGAAATGATCTTATTGTAGGAAGCAAGTTTTATTATAACTATAAATACCTATAGATAATTTTAAAGAAAAAGTTCCTTGTGATGAACTCCTCATGGATTAAGCAAACGTAAGAAGGGGGGAATCATAAGGTATTTTTCCGTTGCCAGTGAGAACGGAATGAGTTGAAAATATTTTCTATAGTCTGAATGCTAAAACATGGAGAAGACCAAATACGATATAACTTCCACTATAACGTGTCTTTTACTTTGAAACGTCGCACACTTTTTTTTTGGTTCTTTATACCAAAAAACATATGCATTCCATATTAACGGTTGGATGGAGGGCGATTCGTGGAAACCCACGAAAATCTATTTTTAGTATTGTTTTATTTTTGTTGGTCAAATGTTGTGTTTAATTAATTAATTGGGTTGATGTTTAATAATAAGTTGTTCAATGTCATATTTATTATTAATAAATTTGAATATTTTATTAAAAAATTATCAAGAATAAGTTATTATGAATGTGTAGGATATATTTTAAAAATGGATGAGACCACAAAATCAAGTTTAGGTGATTTTGGTAGAATAATTATCATTTAGTCTTTGGTACTATATCAAAGAAGGTTGATTATTCAAATGGATAATCCTTACATCAATCTAAATGAGATTGATACACCTCAATCTTTATCATAAAATTGAAAGAGAGAAATTTAAATAATTTACAAAGAGTTTATTGAGGATAAGTTATCACGAATGTGTAGGACTTGTGTTTTAAAAATGGATGAGGTCACACATTCGAGTTCAGATGATTTTGGTGGAATGGTTCTTTTAGAGTTTGGCACTATACATGGTTGATTATTCAAATGGATAATCCTCAAACCAACCGAAAGGAGATTAATTTGGGGAATGGGTACCCTTCAATATTTGATATATAATTCAAAGAGATATTATTTATCAACCTAAAACACAATATCAATATAATATTATGAAAGAAATTATACTCAAAACACATAAACTATATTCTTTTTGTTAAATAAGTAAATAAAATACATCTATAACCCCCTTTGGTGGCTTAAACAACTTGTTGATTTCAATGTTAAGAAAAGTATACAAGTTGATCAAAACATTCCTACATAATCCCATGAGAGAAAAATATATATACAAGATTGTAAAATAACCATAATACAAAAATATTGAAGACATACCACAAGATAACACAAGATATACCCTAGAAAAACCCTCAAGGGGGAAAAACCAAGGCTCCAAAAGCATCCACACTCAATGTATTATTTGGAAATGAAAATATTAATAATACATTTACAAATGTTCCATGAATACTTCTAAAACATCAAGCTCCTCCAATGCATCCTTCACATGTTCAAGCATGTATATGTACATCCCATGTCATGCTTCACATATGCACTCAAAAAAAGAACTCAATGCAATGACAACCAAGACAACACAAGCCAAACAACCTACTAGCCAACCACAACCACTAAACATATGTTTGTTTTAATAGAATCAAGCTCACACAAAACAATCAAGTGGTAAGGTAAAACCATGTGCCTCAAAATCATGTAGACAAACCATTTACCCCATATATACTTTTTTTTTTGTACTAATTTTTTTTAATATTAAATATCTCTTCATGTGCAACCCACACATTAAATATCTAACCAATGTTGCAACTTTGTAAGTAAACCCAAATAAATATTTAATGTGGCTAAATACATCACTAAAGGTGCACCACAAATAAATATTTATTTTACATATAAATAAAATATTTTTTCTTGTGCAATGTGTACAACACCCTTTTCCTAACATTCAATATTTCATCAATAAAGAGATCACAATTAACATTGGTGACCTAAACAACTTGTTCATTTCAATTGATTTTAGGTATAAAGAGATGTTAGAATTAGCTTTTGTGACCTAAACAACCTATTCATTTCAATTAATTCTTGTAATAGATATTTGATTAGCTTTGATAGCCTTAAAAACTTGCTCATTTCATTTTGTTGTAGTGATATGTACATGACTTTCATTTCATTTCATTTAAATTGATTTTAATAGTAGACAATTGGCTTCCTTTTAAAAAATAATAGATAGACATATTGTTGACATTGGTAGCCTAAACAATTTGTTCATTTTAATTGGTAGAGGCCATAACTTCTTTTTTATTCACCACAAAAATTGGGTGGTAAAAAACCACACCCTCAAAGTCTAGATTGGATTTATAGTCCAAACAAGAGATAACAAGTCACAAGGTCAAACCCAAACATAATATAAACTAAGTAGCTAAAAAAAATCATTCAATTCAATTAATTTTCATGATAAATAAAAAACCTAAAACTAAAAGGTTAATCGTTCATGGCATAGTGTGATGGTTAAATCATGCCATTGCTATTGTAGCCACCAAGATTTGAACCCTTGTTGGGTTGAATATCTATTTTTAGTATTGTTTTATTTTTATTGGTTGAATGTTGTATTTAATTGTTTAATTGGGTTGATGTTTAATAATAATTTATCCAATGTGATATTGGTGAATAAATAACTAAAATAAAAAAATAGATATTGTTTCATTTTTAGTTTATTAATAAACTTAATAATTTACGAAAAGTTTATCAAGGATAAGTTATCATGAATGTGTAGGACATATTTAAAAATGGATGACACCACACAATCAAGTTTAGGTGATTTTGGTGGAATAGTTATCTTTCAATCTTTGGCATTATATCAAAGAAGGTTGATTATTCAAATGGATAATCCTCACATCAACTTAAAAGAGATTGATACACTTATTTTTAACATATAATTGAAAGAGAGAAATTTGAATAATTTACAAAGATTTTATTGAGGATAAGTTATCATGAATGTGTAGGACTCATGTTTTAAAAATGGATGAGGCCACACATTTGAGTTCAAGTGATTTTGGTGGAATGGTTATCTTTCAATCTTTGGCACCATAAATGGTTGATTATTCAAAAGGATAATCCTCACACTAACCTAAAGGAGATTAATTTGGGGAATGAGTACCCCTCAATATTTGATATGTGAAATAAATATTATTTGTCAACCTAAAACACGATATCAATAGATTATGAAAAAAATCATACTCAAAATGCATAAATTATATTCTTTTTGTTAAATAAGTAAATAAAAGACATGTAGACCCCTCTTTGGTGGCTTCAACAACTTGTTGATTTCAATGTTAATAAGATTATAATAAAATTATACAAGTTGATCAAACATTTCCTACATAACCCCATGAGAGAAACATACATAAAGCTTACAAAATAACCATAATGCAAAGATCAAAGACATACCACAAGATAAGACACAATATACCTTGGAAAAATCATCAAGAGGGAAAAACCTAAGCTCCAAAAACATCTGCACTCAATTTATTGTTCAACAATGAAAATATTCCAACACATATAGAGGCTTCATAAATCCTTTTGAATCATCAAGCTCCTCCAATACATTCTCCACGTGTTCAAGCATGCATTTGCACATCCCATGACATGCTTCAGATATGCACTCAACAAGAGAAATCAATGCAATGACAACCAAGACAAACAAGCCAAACAACCAACCTACCAACCACAACCACTAAACATGTGTTTGCTTTTTTAGAATCAAACTCACACAAAACAACCAAGTGGTAAGGTAAAACTATGTGCCTCAAAACCATGAGTACACAAAATCATTGATCCCATATTTATTTATTTATTGATACTAAGTTTTTTCAATATTAAATATTTTTTTCATGTGCAACCCACACATTAAATATCTAATCAATGTTACAACTTTATAAGTAGACCCAAATAAATATATAATGTGGCTAAATACATCACTAAAGATGCACCACACATAAACATTTATTTTATATAATTTAAATAATTATTCATTGTGCAACATGTACAACACCTTTTTCATCAATAAAAAAAAGTTAAAATTAACTTTGGTGACCTAAACAACGTGTTCATTTCAATTGGTCAAGGCCATAACTCTTTTTTCTAATTCACCAAAAAAAATGGATGGTAAAAAAGTACACCCTCATAGTCTAAGCCAAACGAGAGATAACAAGTCACATGACCAAACCAAAACATACGATAAACTATGTTGCACAGATGGTTGTCATTGTACCAAAAGATCAACCTATTAATATCCGATACGACCGCCAGAGTTAATGAATCCACGAGAGGCGATTAAGCAGATCGACTTGTTAATGCCCGATACAACCATCAGAGTTAATGAATCCACGGGAGGCGATTAAGCCATGTCATGAACCCAAGCATTGTGCTACATAGCACAAGGAGACCAAGGGCGCACACATTGCAACAATCCCCCCCCACCCCCAAGCGCAAGCAAGGGGTTCAAACCTGTGACACAGACTTTGATACCAATTGTTGCACAGACTATTGTCATTACACCAAAAGATCGACATGTTAATGTCTGATACAACCACGAGAATTAATGAATCCACGGGAGGCACAACACAAGGAGACCAAGGACACCTTGCAACAAACTAAATATGTAAAACAAATTCATTCAACTCAATTAATTTTTTTAATAAATAAAAACCCTAAAACTAAAAACATATACATCTAATCATTCATAGCATAGTGTGATGGTTGTTAAATAATCACATTGTTGTTGTAGCCACCAAGATTCACACCCTCCAACTATTGTGATTGCAAGTATTGTGCCCTCGTTAGTCCATTGTGCTTGTAGGTTTGAATTTTCAAGTTGAAGTTGTTGGCATTCATGCCAACTACTATGTACTCCAAATCTTTGTTGAATCAATATGGCCATTGACTTTGTTGTCTTGTTGAGCTATTAATCACTTGGTTTAGACTATTCAAATTAATATAGTACACTTATTGTAAAGATGAAACCCCCCATTTATGACCTCAATAAAAATTCTTGTATTACCAATAAACAAACATTTAAAATAATTTAATAAATAAATTATCAGTACATTTAGTTTTACTTCACAATTAAAAGTACTTTATGATTCCTCTTACAATTTAAAATCAGTTTATCCAAAAAAAAAAACACAAAAAACAAAAATCATTTTTTAATAGAAACAAGTACATAAACATTGCGTCTGAGAAAAATATCCAAAGCAGTTCATATTGCAGAACAGAGAACCAACGGTCATTGTATGTTGAACCTCTTATAACAATTTTGAGGGAATGACCGAAATCCTCCCCTAAAAATTTATCTGCGCTAAACAAATGAACTCAAACTTATCAGTCTTAACAGACCAAAACAAGAGGAGGAAGCCATTTGGCATGAAACCACACAGAAACAGGGGCCGCCCTTACAGTCTTCAATCAGAAAGGGCGAAAGAATTGTGTCAGAAGAATAAAATGGAAACCATTTTACATCGAGAGAGGAGCGGCTCTGGAAATAAAAGAGTGGGATAACAACTGTGCCGCCGTCCAGCGTTGGGCGGCGTCCTTTCGAAGACAGCACCGAATAAAGCTCTGAAAGTCGGGCGAAGCCGAGGGAGGCGGCAGGGGCGGCTCCCCGTAACAAATCGCCGCCATGAGAGTTGGCCAGTCGAGCTGCGTACCAGAGGAAGCAAAGGGAAAGCGGCCGATATAGCACTCGAGAAGCGTCAGGCCGAGGCTCCAAATATCCCCTGCGTATCCGTCATAGTGTCCGTCGTTCTCGTCAGGGTCGATTCTCTCGGGACTCATGTAGGCATAAGTCCCTACATACGAATTGCAGGGATCCAGCGTCCTGGACAAGATCCGGCTCACGCCAAAATCCGCGATCTTCACTTGCTGCTCCGAATTTAGCAAAAGGTTGGACGGCTTGATGTCGCGATGCACAATCTTTTGGCTGTGAAGGTATTTGAGGCCGTGGAGGACCTGCCGTGCAACCTCGGCCAGAAAGGGCTCAGGCAGGCGCGGCGTAGAGCGCTTATCCAGGGAGTCCCTGTCCATGTACTCCAGCACGAACTGGATCTCCCCGCCGCGGTCAAAGACGCCGTGGCATTTCACAACATAGGGGGAATCCGTTCGCCGGAGAATATCCATTTCCCGCAGGATCTGGCGCCGGGTGGACAGATCGTGGTTCCCGTGCACGACCTTTAGGGCGTAGAGGCACTGAGTTCGCCGGTGCCGGACCTTGTACACTTTGCCGCCTGCGCCATAGCCCAGGATTTCAACTTTCTCCAGGTCCGCCGCGTCGCTCACTTCTCTGGTGTTGCTGTTGGCCTCCTGTGAGTTGGAATTGGAAGCCTGTCTTGAAGCAGGCGGAGGTGGCAGCGGCAACGGCCTCGGCCCGCCTCCGAAGAGCTCCTCTCGCGGAACGGTCGGGAGCCTTAACCCTAACGCTCGGCCTCTGCTTCTTTGGTTCTCCATTGCGATTCGATCCTTGAACCTCTCACTGCTCCCCTGCTTTGCATACCATGTACTTTATAACTCCAACCATACCCCAGGTAAGCATTGGACGTGGAAAGGAATGGAAATAGGTTATAAAAAAAAATGATTTCGCGTCAAACCAGATGACTGTATGGGGGAAGCTTCCTTGACCTTTCTCCGGCGCGATGTTTGCCCATTAAATGATGTTTGATCACGTGCTTACTACTCTGTGACGTATTTCTTATCTCGGTCAGCCAAAATGTTTGAAATTTCTAACTGGAAATTTGCGCGTTAAATTAGGAAGTTTCTACAATGAGAAAACTGTGGGCGGAATTTTATTGAAAGGTGCTCATTAAAAATACCACCATTCCCTAATCAACTTAATTACTTTCATAACATTAAAGTGAGTTTGATTTTTTACAATTTGTATATTTAGTCATTAGTCAATAGGTCTTTGGTTAGTAATGAGTCCATTAGAGATCAAGTCTTGGTGAATACAAGGTCTAGAAATTATAAGGGAAGAGGCCAAGATTGTGCTTCGAGTAACTTTGCCAGAATCGATACACCTTAGTCCTTGGCTCTTACTCAAAGAAGTTTCAACTTGAGGCTTGTACTCGCATATCGAGTAGGTAAAATGATTCTATAAGTTTGATATAAAACCCTCCAACAATAAAAAAAGAAGTATATTTATATAAACTTTTATTGAATTTTAAATATATTTTGAAAGAATAATTTGACATAATTATATTAATAAAATTTATGTTCTTTTATAAAATTAGGTTAATTATTCAATATGACAACCTTTCCTATTTATATTCATTGTTGTACATTTAACTCTATCTTGTGAGTATATATATTCTCATACTTCAATTATTTATTATGTCAATTATTATTTACCATTTTCTCACATTCATTTCCCATAGTAAATTTATTTTCCATAGTAAATTTGACAAACTATATTGATTTCAAGGAGAAGTATAGATAAATAGGATTCATTTTTATTTTTATAATAGAGGATTTTTTATCATTCATGTTTTTTTTGTGTTATCTAATAAGGAAACACAAGCCTCTGTTGACACCTCTTTGACTAAGAGTCAAGGATTGAGGGGTATCCATTCCCACAAAAGTCATTTTCAAGGCATGATCTTGGCCTCACCTCTTATATCATACCTTAGGAGGGTTTGAACCGTGGACGGCCTAATCAAGAAACATACCATCACCCTTACCAATTATGCTCAACCAATTGAATTACTATCAAAATTATATCTTCACCATCATTCTAAAACTAAGTGTCTTTTCTCTTTACATTTAATTTCCTAAATTAGCATTCAATTTAAACACTTTATCGTTCTCAATTATCATTAAAATTAATCTACATTATATGTATATATTTTATTTAAATAGCTTAAATTAAGCATAAGAAAGTGCTATTTTCCTTTACAATTTAACTAAGCTTAATTCAATATAAATATTTATTACTTTCATATTATCTTATTCTAATTTTTAATATTTCTTAAATTTAACAAAATAATTTTATTTCAACTTTTATTAAAGAGAGTTATAAAATAGATTTTATTCTAAAATTTAATTATTAAATATTTTAATAATTTTCTTGAAAATACTAAATTAATTAAATATTTTCTATTTTATTAAAGAAATGAAGATTTTATTAACAATTTCATTTATCAACTTAAATCCAAGCATAAAAATTTTCCTTGTAATTTTTTTTATCTAGTATCTTTTAATTTCCCCTTCCTTAGTTATGTTGTATATTTAGTCTCTTTTCTTTATAATGGAAAAATCAAGAAAGGTATCTGTTATCAAATTTTCACATCTCAATTTGAAAGAGCAGGTTTATTCAAGATTCATTTTAAGCTGAAGAGTTTCAATTTACCTCTGTAGATGTTTAACTATTGCAAGAGTTTGAGTTATTGTGGAATTTTAAAATGCAATGTGTTTAGTTGCTTGTTATCAATTGTAGCATGAAGTATTGCATGGAATGTAAAAGGAATGCTTTCATTATGTATTCATTCACAGTGTTTCAAACATTGTTTTTCAAAAGAAAAGTAAATACAAAATTGAAACAAGTATTTCACAAATGTTGTTTTGTATTCATTGGATAATAAGAACTAGATGTCCCACACAAGCCGTGGGAATAACTGAGATAGTGTATCAAAAGGAGCATGCTACACTACTAAAGATTAAAGAAATAGAAATCACATAAGAAGGAACATAATCATCATTGCCTGATATCTTCAGTTGATTCCAGAATGGTGCACCTTTATTTGCTCCTGAGCTCCTTGTAGACCTTCAAGAGATGTTAAAAGTTGTTAGAGCTACGAACATTTCTACATGAATCATCAACAGTAATGTAAAATGTTGCTAGTGATACATTGAAACAACTGAGCAAGAGCAAGAAGTGTGAAAAAATCTAAGGAGGAAGCATCATAATAATATATTTTTTTAATCTAACATTGTTTGCTTCCTGTGCAAGTATAGGACAAGTCATGTTGTTGATCCAATGTGGAATTTTAAAGCATGTGGTGTAAACAGTCTCTCACAAGGGTTGAGACCTGGCATGCTATCCCTCGAGCATTCAAAGAGGGATTGAGAAAGAAACAAATTCAATGACGCTCAAAGAAATGTTCATCAGAAGAAATGCATCATAAAAGCCAAAAGGACTCAAACAGTTGACCATTTAGGACAGTCAACTCTCAGTGTGCAATGAATTGAAAATCATGAGTGATCAATTGTTCAAGTGCAATATCATGAATGTAATAGTGAACAGGCATACATAATTCCTTGTTTGCAAAT
The DNA here is from genome assembly GCA_007258455.2 of Sequoia sempervirens. Lineage (NCBI taxonomy): Eukaryota > Viridiplantae > Streptophyta > Pinopsida > Cupressales > Cupressaceae > Sequoia > Sequoia sempervirens. The sequence goes on from VDFB02036803.1 coordinate 12,935, forward strand.
CATCAATTACAGTTGAAGCAAATGGAAAAGCTCCAAACCATCATAATCAAGTACTCTTATATTTCAAAATCTTATATGCAATGATAACTTTCACATCATCATGTTGTCGTTTAGGAGATAAAAATGCATGAAGAGTACAAAAGAGAAGTTGGCTCCATCAGTAACAGAGTGAAAAGTGGTTGCAAATGAGCTACTGAAGGTGGAGAATGAATGCAAAGATGGCATGGTGAACTAAAATGTGAGGCATTAAGTGTTGGGACTGGATGAAACACAATGTAAAACAACATGTCTCATGAAGGGTTTGGAAGTAAAACGAATGCATCAAGACTCATTTCAAGATGGAAAGAGGAAACCCAAACAACTTTGTGTGGTAGAATTTCAAATGGCAGAGTTAAGATCTTTCAAACAATGGAGAGAACCTTAGTTCATGCTTTCATACCTGCAACCTTGGAAGGATAAAATTTCTTATTCACAAGTCATAATACCCACTAGGGTTTGAATGTAAATGCAAATACAAAGCAAAAACAACAAGGGTTTGAGCCCTTAATAACAGAGGTGCCTTCAAAATGGTGAAATCAAAGCTACAGGCCATGGCCATGAGGGGTGTTGAAGACCCACAAAAAAAATGCTTTATATGAAATATATTCATTTTTTAAATGTGTTTCATTTGCACAATATGGGCTAAGCCCTAGTTTTCATTCAACAAAAGGAAGGAGAGCACACAGAGAGGCCGCAACCTATACAATGGCCTCCAAAATTTTCTTCACAATGTTCATGTATTTTGCAAGAAAATCATGAATAAAGCTTTATTTAGGATGGAAATGCTCATGAAATGGAGAAATAGAAGCTTACCTTTAATATTTCTGTGGACGAGCTCAACAATGCCCGCGGCCTAAGCTTCTAAAAATTCTCAACAAAGTCTCCATTGGCGGCCATAAAGGATAAGCCAAGAGAGTCAACACAGAAGAAAGTAAAATGCATCAAGATACAATAGTAGTCGCGGCCTAAAGGCCATTTTTCTCATCAAATGGAGTCAAAGAATGCACCAAAATGCAGTTAAACAACTTACCACTAAGTGCAGAGGAGAATGCATCAAAAAATTGAAGGAGGGAGCTCGAATGGTGGTGTCAAATTCCCCAAACCCTAGTCTCCCATGGCAGTGCCCAACAGAGTTTGTTCTCTCTATCTTGGCCAACACAAATGATGGGAAAATTAGGGCTCGATGAGTGTTTTGTGTTAGGGTTTTTACCCTATACATTGGTTGATGTGATTTTAATCACATCTTTTTTTCATTTCTCAATGCCTTGCTAATTCTTCATGTGCCTAGGCTGATCCTTACCTAATTTTTTTAATTTTTCCTTTTATTTTTGGATAAAATCAAATAATAAACAATGCACATGGCCCCTCATTAGGGTTTCGCCATTTTTCCCTTTACAATGCCTTAGAAAAAATTTCATGCCATTTTTCCTTTGAAGATTAAGTGATGACTTTAGGTCATCCATTTTTTTTGCCTAAGTGAATGGTGGGCATATATTTTTTATGAGATTTTATATAAAAATCAAATGTAAAAGAGAGCATCATATAATGTTTGATTTTTTGCAAAGATTAAATGCAAAAAAATAAAAATGATTTGAGGACAGATTGGAAAAATCAAATGAGAGAAAGAGGCCTTCTATTTTTTCTTTGTAAGATTGCACCTTTGTAAAACATTAATTAAGCAAGTGTTTTTATAAACTACTTGATTAAATGTTATCTAAATGCAGTTAGGAGTTGCACTTCAGTTCACATCAAAAATTTATATTCCTGAATTCAGTCTTGGGTGAATTTGAAAAGAGGATGCCAAACTAAAGTTTCTAATTTCTGTTTCTAGTTGTTTGCACCTGATTTTGAGGCCTTTTTGGATCAACCTTTGGGTGATGATAAGTATCCATCTTTTTGGTGCCTTTTGAAGCTGTTTTGGAGGCTAATTTTTAGGATTTTTGAGGAAGCTCAAAAATGAAGGATGAGTTACTTTTTGGAGAGGCAATGAACCTGATTTTTCTATTTTGGCACTACAAGGTCACATCTTGGCTATAAATTTGAGAAATTTGAATTTCTCAAGGTTCAGAATTTTTCAGTTTCTTACTCTCCTAGTCACTTTGAGAGTTTTGTAAACTTGTTTTGAATCAGATTTTGATGTCTTACTCCTTCACTTGCAATAAAGCAACAGAGTTTTCCTTTTCTCCTTTATTGTCATGAGCTCACAGTGATAGTTATATTTTGTTGTGATTTAGATTGGTGGATCCTTCTTTGTCCTGTTGTTGTGGGTGATTGCCAAGATTTGCAAATAGGTTTAGGTTGCATATTGTATTCAGTTTTCAAGGAGTCTTTATGCAAAACAATAAATAGCTAAATGCATTAAGGTGAATTGTGAGAGTTGATTGTTATGAAAGAAGCATTGTGAGTTAAGTTTTATCAGAATCTCAACATCTAGCTAGTCATCATAAGTTCTAGGTGTTAATTTTTAGTTTTCTCCCTACTCTCCTTTCCCCTGAAAGCTTATATATTAGGTGATTAGCTAAAGGGAACCAACCCACTCTGGAGATTCACTCTCTCCAATTGGTTTACCCAAAAACTAGAGAGTGTTTCCATGTTGTGACAGGATAGACAAGTACAACTTCCCTAAGGGTGCAATCTTGATCACCAAGAGTTTTTGGTACACCCGGTGGGACACTAGAGTCTTGTCTTTAGAGTTTTTTCAAGATTATGAACTATTGTCTGGTATATGCAATAGCTTTTTCTGCCAATAAAGGTCTCAAAAAGTATACCTAGTGACTCCTAATTTATGGTTTGATTGCATATTTAGTGTAGAAAGCTTATGAGAAGGATCCATACCACATCTTTCCTAATTCCATTTGAATACCTGCAACTCTCCCCACCAAGAAGGAGAGGCAAAACTCTGAGAACTTTTGATTCAACAAAAAGAGCTAAATCCACACCTCTGAAGCTCAGTCCCATAATCTCTGTAAGGAGCACAACTCCAGTGTCTCAAACACATCTAATGGAAAGACAATTTTCCTTTGTGCCATTTAACGAAGGAAACCCATTGTTATTGGTGAGGCACGATGATATTCTGGTGGTTGCTTTAAAAGGGTTGTCCTACTTCACTGGTGAAGATTAGACTACCCCGATTGAGCACATCTGGGATGCGGCTACACTTTGCTCGATACACAATGTAATGAAGGAGAATGTGGCCCTAAGATTGTTGGCCGCCTCATTAAAAGGAAAAGCTCTACAGTGGTTCCAAGGGCTACCAGCTAATTCAATAGCCACCTGGGATTAGCTTGGTGATGGTTTACACAGGCAGTTTGTAGACAAGTCAAACCACCTTTCCTTGTTAGAGAAGTTGAGCACCATCAAGTGTGCTCCACATGAGCACATGACTGATTTCAATTACCATTTCCAACGAACCTGGGATAGAATTCCCCTGATTGTTAAACCCTCATCTGAGCATGCATTTCTTTTTTATCTAAAGTCCCTGAACTCTGAGATTTCAGTTATGATTTAGTCAATGGGGGTGTTTACATTGCCAAATGCTTATGAAATTGCAATAAGGGATAAAAATTGTCTTATTCAGGCAGGAAAGATTTCCCCTAGACTACCCATGCCTATCTTTCTTAAGATCTAGTCACCTATAAATCTACCACCTATAGCCTCTATAACTTGTTGTGCCAGCAATACGTTATCAAGCTACTACCTACCTAGAAAATTTCATCCCTGAGAAAAATAGAGAGATCCAAGAGATTAAGAGTATGTTGCAATCTTTGGGAAAGACTTTTAGTAATGAATTTGTGAGTCTTAAAAAATAGGTCGGTTAAGAGCAAAGGCCTAACCCAGTCCCTCATCAACAAAATCAACAAAATAGAGTGCATTTTCAAAATGATTATCAAAAAAGAAATTTTAACCCCAAGCCTTTCCGGCCCTATGATCCCAATGTTCCTGGCCCTTCAAGAGAGCTTGTAACACATAACAACTTGGCTCAAGAGCAAGAGTGGTGCTATCCATGTGGTCAGCCTCATAATCAGGCTGCATGCATGAACAAAATGGAGAATCAGGCTCTCATTGTGCAGAGTAGTTATGTTGGCCAAGAAAATATAACAAATGAAGATGTAGAGCAGCGAGGCAATTCTGAAATTGCCTTGGTGAATTGGAAGTGTGCTAATTTTTGTGGAATAAATCATTTCCAAGGTCAGAACCAACAAGGTTCGCTTGTTGCAGCAAACACAAGATCAAAAAGAAGAGCAATTGAATCTAAACAACAAGTTGTAAGTGGAGAACAACAAGCTATAAATTTATAATAGCAAGCTGTAAGAGGCCAGAGTCAGGCCATTGCATCTCAAACTATCCTAGCAATGCACCCGGAGGTGCATATTCTATAGAGAGAACAACAAAGAGAAAATGATACGGCTACATCTGTAGTTCAACGTAAGGTAAGCCCTGTATCTTTCAATGTAGTGGAGAATTTAAAGAAGGCTATAGTTAGCCTATCCATTATGGATGCACTGCATATCCCAGGACAAAATGATTTATTATAAAATGCTTTGTTTGAGTTTTCATCTCCAGATGTTTCAAATGCAAAGAAGAACATAATGGTGCTTGCCAATAGCTCAAAAATAAAAGTTGAACAACAAAATAGAGAAGTAAAACCTCCACCATTTTACTTGAGTCTTATAATTGGGGAAAAACTTGTCCATAACTACATGATACACTCCAGAGCTAGCATCTTTATGATGCCAAAGAGTGTAGCTAATAAGTTGGGCTTAGATTATGAACCTATGGCTAAAGGTGCAGTACAATTGGATGGTCATGTTCTCCAAACAGCAGGAGTTATTAAAAATTTATCCCTCACACTACATGCTTACCCAAACTTTGTTGTCCCACAAGACATTCATGTAATTGAATTGCCACCTTACTTTGCATTGTGCCTATCCAAAGATTTCACTGCCAAATTAGGAGGTTTCCTATCAGCTGATTGGTCCCATCTATTCTTTAGGACTCATTATGGCATTAAGGTAACCATTAGGTCTGAACCTTTGGCCAAGGACCACATTGAACCTCATACTCCTAGCCTAATTAATGCCAACCTTTGCACCATAGATGGCTTGGAGAATCAACTCACAACCTCAGATCCTAGTACACCTAATAAAGGGGAAAATTTGGATGAGTCAGCCACCTCAGGTCATAGCCTTGATCCTTCCAACTACATTGGGGAAGAAAGTTTGGACACTTATGTGATTCAAGAGCTTGATACAACAGTTCCAAATCTAGTTAAAGACCAAAATCAGCCTCCAAGTAGTGATGCAAAGTTCCTGAAGGATGAGGAGGTGATCAAAGAGTGGAAGGAATTACTCTTCAGTGATCAAGTTTCAGATCAGGAAGAAGGTCTTGGAGAGGATGAGACATTTTTCCAAGAATGGATGGAGGTGTTGTTTGAAAATAAGACTTCAGATAAAGAAGAAAGCCCCACTAAATATGGAAAGGTTGATCATGAATGGTTGGAGATGCAAATTAACAATCAAGCCTTGGATCAAGGGGAGGTCTATGATGAATAATTTCTCATCCAAGTGAGTAGATCTATTGAAAATTATTTTGAGAGAGAAGATCAAACGGCTAGAGAAAATCCATTGCTAGAGGATTTTGATTTCTCTATTAAAAATTGTGAAGATACAACCATGGTTGAACCCCAACTTCCAACCAATTGGTCAGAAAGGCTACCTAACTTTGATGTTGAATTTAAAAGGAGTATGGCCATGATGGGGTCAATAACTACTGGTGAACAGATTTTTTATGAGAAGTACTTTGATTAAATCTTATCTTAGAGAGTATATTTTCAATTGGATGAGGAGCTAAATGATAGTATGGTAAGAGAATTCTAATGAAACAGAGTTCAGAGAGTTTGTTTTTGGGGACTTCGTCCTCAAGTGGGATGAGCAAACGAATAAGCCAAGGAGGCATACTAAATTTGATGCAATCTAGGAAGGCCCATTTGTCATAACAAAATGCAGCCTAGGGAATAATTCATTCCAACTCTCGAGGTTAACTAGAGAAGTGCTACTGATCCCAGTCAATGGGATTCATTTGAAATATTGCTTCTAAGATTTGAGGTACTACTTTGTATTATAGTAGAATAGCTACTGCAAATAAGTGCTTTTGAAGCACTTTTTTTTTTAGTTTCTTTCATAAGTGTTGTTGCACATGTTTTTCTGACCACTAGGGCCTCGTGCTCTACTGTTGTGTTTTGTTTTGGTTTTCTGCT